>WUAP02137462.1:0-12801 GCA_015163945.2 Stichodactyla helianthus
AATGTTCCTTTGCCGCATCTTTGTCACGACTTTCTATGATTTCAGCATTAGCCACATGCAGTCAACGACTGTCTATTTTTTAACTATTCTCATGCCTAACTGAACAATTTTTTAAACCATTATTTTGGAGGGGACTTAGTGACTATCACCTATGTGTATTTTACCTTGCTTAAAACTTAATATATACCAATCAAAAGGAACCTTTTTCATTAATCCAGATGCTGTTTCTTGGTTATTGAATCAGATGTGAAACATCTCTAGTAAATAGTCCCTAACCTAATCTACCACAATCCTTCTCAAAATCTCTTTTCATATTCAAATGTTCAAACTCCTCTAAGAATACCAAGACAATAAAAATTACTATTACAAAAAAGTTACTGAAAGGGATTTTGGAAGTATAGGCATAAAACGTCATTATGCTTGAGGCATATTAGGGATCAAACCCAGAAAATTATATTAAAAACTTATCTTAATTACCAGAAGGAAAAAACAAGTCCCTCTTTTTTAATTTAAAGCATTACCTCAATGTCACTTAAATCGCTTTCTTCTATTTCATCCTCAGCAATATATTCTGGTTCTTCTTCCTCCTTAGAAAGTCATAAGATTTTATTTATATTTGTCATGCTAAAGGAAGCTGCAGAAATGATACAATACCACAAAAATTGAGAGAGAGAACTGATCGAATTCTTAAAATATAAATAATTCTGTTTCATGTGTGCCTTGTTTATACCTAAACTATAGGAGATTTGTTTTCATAATCCAATTTTGCACACACATTTTTTAAAACTGACTTCCATTAGAATGGGATTTCAAAGGTTGAAAACTTGGTGTACATGAATGTGTGTGATAAATAACATTGAAATATTAGTAACAACGAGAGTATGTCACTGATTGTTGCTTAACCTAAACTACATGAAATTGGAAAGTTTGTACTTCGTACTCAGTTGAAAAGCTGAAACACTAAGATTTTGAACAAGGAGACAAACACATATTTTGTCATCTTTGTGCATAAAAAATGTCTTTGTTTAGGTGTGGCTGTACGCTGCTTTAACACACAACACTACACCTCTGTAATACACACATATTCTCAGTATAGATGCTACAAGAGGTGAGCTGTTCATTGACCAATAAATTTATATAGTTTGTAGTGAGAATACTGTCAGATGTGTCACAGGCACTTTAACCCACTAAATATTATTTTTGATGAATTTACTTATTTCAAGTGAATATAAAGTTGTTGTTATGATACCTCTTCTTTCTCTTCTTTTTCTTCTTCATCTTCAGATTCTATTTCAATCTTTTCCAGAGCATTTTCAAATGCTTCCTTTTCAATATTATATATGTCCCCATACTAAAAGAAATTATAAAATAACTACTAAGAATTTCTGATTGGCTGAGGTGCATGCTTTATGAAGCTATGCCTCATGCTTCAACACTTCTCTCATGTTCTGCCCCTACCTGCATGCTTTATAACTGCACACAGCACGTGCACACATTTTCTGTTCTTCAATAATTAACGTATAAATGACAGGTTCAAAGTTGTGGGCTTCCTGTGGAACAACACAGGCAACCCATGAGCCATAAATATATACTCACAGTTCCCTGTTGAAGTCTATCCAATAGTTCTTTTTCTATAGCATTATCCAACTGTGCAGCTACTAAAGCTTTTGCCTGCAAAAACAAGTAAAAAGAATTTAATCAATTGAAATTTCATTCTAAAATCACTAGCAACTGTAGTTACAAAAATCCTTATCATTTTAAGAGAGATAGAAAAAACAGCTGCATTAGAATTATTTGTACTCCAGTTTCTTTTGCTCAGTGTTAGCCTCAGTGGCATGTAATATGTTAATAATTAACAGCAAAACCCTGTACTGTTTGTACTGTTCATTTACACATGAATTCCATACCTTACCATGGACTGTAATAATTTATTGTAAATACTCTACACATAATGTAGGCTAAGGCTGAGCAAGAGTTAAGAATTACCTCTCTTCTTGTTTCTCTTCTTTCAACTTTTTTGTTAACTGTCACAAGTTTCTTGCTAAGATAAATAATTACAAGAAATCAACATTTATTACAGATTGGTATAAATATTGAATACACATACAGAGGATATTACATAGGCACGCAAAGATACAGCTGAGTTTATCTTTGTGTGTTGAAAAGATCTCTCATGAGTAAGCACAGCAAACGAGTGAGAGATTTTCAACACAAGAAGATAAAATTCGTATCTCTGAGCACTCATGTAGTATTCTGTTTATTATATAATTATCGATGATACCATGGTGATGGTATTTTCAAATGTGAAACAACGTTATTTTTACATGTGAAAATACCAGTTTTTTGCATTGAAGAAAAATAGGTATTTTATCAATAATTATATAATAAATGTACATAATATATGCTGTTAGACGTTAAATACCTTGTTTTGAGTCTGAGTTTTCTCATACGTATTAGATACTGCAAAATGAAATAAGATATTGCTGTTGGTTGATATTGCCAATGCAAATGAGACTAAGCATTAAATTTTGGGCTCAGTTTTGGGCTCATTTTGTGGGCTCATTTTGTGGGCTCATTACTAGAATCAAACCACAATTAAACTATAAAGTACATATTGCTTACTTATTGCTCACAGGCCTCCATTTAAACCAGCCTAAGCAGAATTGAACTGCCTGTTTAAATATTGCTTATGAATAAATAAATAAACATATTCATCACTAAATCTTATGATTGTGGTACATTAAGATAATTTTGTTATAATCATGTTTATTTTTCCAGTGTAGCATGTTAACTTAGTAACTTACTTGAACAATCTTGGTATATCTTTGTTTACATTTATGAATACTAAAATTTGGCCAGTACATGAGATGTTTATCAATCTGTGCTAATGCAGACTCATAATTCTTGACAAGTTTTATTCTTTCCCATAATTTTGCAGGAGAATGAGCTCTTTCTATAGTCTTTATGTACAAATAGCAAACCCCTGAAACAGAAAAATTAGATGGATCTCATAAATTTCTTGTTCACCCATCTTGGTCACACAGGCCAAACCCTACTAAAGAGAGAGGAACTAGAGAAATATTATTAAGCTTTTATGGACTGGTCAGAAATTAAAGGGGGGGTGGGTAACAGGGAGTGGGGTACACATACATTTTTTGAACCTAAAATAAGAGGTGGGCCATGAGAAGGTATGCCACTCATTTAGGCTGGCTTATCATTTTTTTAAGACCTTACATAGGGTAGGCTATACTATTGGTCTAAAAACAAGAGTTGGGTTAACACAAGTATACTTTTCAGTGATTGAATGTTTATGGCCCCCTTACTTCTGACTAGTCCCTTAGTGCTCAAAATGATGTATGGCTGGATTGGTAAATACAGGAGTTACAGTACATCATTTTGTGGTAGATACCCCTGTATTCCATTATAATAATCATCTTTTGAATGAATGAAAGAATGAATAAACAAACAAAGGAATGAACTTTAACAAAGGTTTAAAAAGTATTTACAAATAAACCAACTTAGCATAGCTAATCTTATATTCGGTCTTCTGGAAATTAAAAAACAAGAAATAATAAATAAATAATCAATGGTGAATATTTGCCAAACCTATCTTAAGTTTCGTAAGCAATCATAAATTATCAAAAGAAATTGTCCTTACCATCTTTCTCTCTTATAGTAGCATATCGACTGTTTGCAAGAGGGCAAGACTGTCGATTACACAGCCCTGTTGAATTATACTCATTACGACAAAATTTCTTTGTTTCAGTTCTGAAAAATTAATAAATAAAATTATTTTCCCAGGTGTTTTCCCTTTTTCCCATTCATGCATTTTGCTACCATCCCGTCCCTCTCCACTCCAAATATGACCAACACATCTGCAGTTTTGTTTATACATGTATTATCTGTCCTTGCAAATCCATTTTTTTTCAAAACCTAAACAAAAAATAAGAACAAATGGAACCCAGTATAAAATAAGGCTTTGAAATTCACTTAATATTTGAAGTTCTGCCATCACATGTATACAAATCGTTGAACACCGTAGATAAAATCAACATTAGGCAAGAACAGGATATAACAATTAATACAAGGAGTTTAAGTCTAAATGGCTCTGACTGCCCCCCTATATTGATTGCTTCATTTCCAGAAAGGTTTAGATGAATGATAGTATCTGCGTTTCAGCTTGTTCGACGCTATTTTGTGGGATTTGAAACTCAATCTGGACAAATATAAGTTAACCTTGTACAGACAGCTTTAAGACAGCACAACTCACTTTACTTTAAACGAACAGAACCCTTGATTAATGACTTGCCATATTACCTACAAGATCAAAAAGGTAAACAAGAAGACCACAGGTTAAAGATAAGGCATATTTTTTTCCTCAGAACGCGTGGATTTAAAAATTTCATCAGTCGTCGGCCATCTTGGATTCACAAAAAAACTGAAATAAAATCCGACGTTACCTCGTCGTGCTGCATCTCTCTGCGTTAAGAAATAACTCTCACGGCACCAGTTATTTTTAACTAATGCCAAAAGTAGTCTTAATTGCCTTAAAAAGCCTTAAAAAGATTACAAAATCAGTATTTTTTATCTGTGAATCTTAACTTCACGTGCGAGTTTTTATCTCTCTACAGCGGATAACCGCTAACTGGTAGGTACGCAGGCTCGCACAGGGAATCATTTGCAAACCATTTGACGGAAATAAACTTTGGGCAAAATTACACTTCGAAAAACTACTATGGCTGAACATGCACATTCGGACTCCAACTTCCACGATGAGGAAGATGGTAAGTTATTTTTATTAAATGTTTGTATAATTAAGTGATCGGTGGTGTTATAATGGTTTTGAAGCACGTTTTGTCTCTGCGTGCCCTCAATATTTTCCTTGCTGTACTCTCTTCTTATTTTACACGCTCTTTCAACACAGCTGCGAATCAGGCTGCTCTGCGTCTCTTTAGATTTCTTATTATTAAACATCAGATTTTACATATTATCACTTATGAAGAAGCAACATCGTCCTTCACAAACGTATTACTCTAAGACGAGGTTTTCGAACAAAGAACTCATCTACAACTCTCTTTTTATTAGTCATAATAAAAGTCGTTGATTCAAATGACTGAAGGTCAGGATTCTTTGCACAGGGAATTTAATCGACACCTAGCTGGAGTAATCGAGAAGATTTAGAGATCTTCCCAGCTTCTTGTTGTTCTTATTTTGATATCAATCTCTCTAGGGACGCAAAAAGATTTGTTTTCAATAACGAACGCAAAAAATATTGTTCTCTGCAGTGCGTGAAAAGGAAAGTTATATTGAATAAATTTTAATTTGATAGATACAAGTTATTAGTCCTCAACTCGACGAGGAAGTGCAATTCGAAATGATTCCTAATTTCGCTCTGGCAAGTTAGGACATAGACTTCAAAAATTAATCTTGAACTTTTTGAAGAGTCTTAAAACTTTGTATGGCACGGAAAGAGAGCACATTTCCTGTTTAACATTGTTTAATCACAAAAAAGGTCGAAAAGTAATAAGATTTCTTGAAATGGCTATTTGTATTGCCCAAAAAAGCCGGATATTCATTAAACTTCCAACCGTTGAAAAATGATGCTGTCAATTTATGCCATATTTTGAGTCATTTTTTTCATTACTTTGTAGTTCTCAATTATCAAAAGCGACGCCTTGCTGTCTATCCTTGAAAAGATAAAGTCATAATAAGAGTTTTAGACATAATTTTGAAAGGTTGACAAAGCAGGATGTTTTCTAAAGTACCCAAGAAATCATGTGTGAAATTAAACCTGGACCTAGCTAGCTGTCATCATATCATTTGAACTTTTTTTCAGTGAATATGTTAACCTGAAACATAAGTAAGGCTACCAGTGATGTAAGTGATAGATTGTGACACAGCTAATAGCTGTTTACATTATATAAAGTAAATAAAGATTTTAATAAATATAGCCTTGTCAGGCAATAACAATAATATTAAAAAAAATTTGGTATGATAAAAATTAGTACACTTTATTGTATCCCTATGGGAAAAATTTTCCTATTTCACACATCTTATTAATTCTATCAGTTTTGTATAAATTCATTATTAAAATGATATAATACAATATTTATCTTAAACTTATACTGGCAATATTTTTGGTGCAGGGCTAGTTGTGACTGTGCATGTGTGCACAACTTATGCATGTACTCATTAATAGAATGTTAAGCCCAAGAAAATGCAAAGAAAAAATGGAAGAGAGATATAAAAGGCATGGCTAAATGGCCGGACCAGTATATGATAAATATTTATATAGACTCAAACAGCAGAGTATACAGGATGTATATAGACGTTTGTACTTCCACATGTAGGATATTGATCTACATACATGTAGACAATAGTTATTGATTCTATGTGCCACAAAAAATTTGTTTAGTTCAAAACAAATGAAAAAGTTCAAGACATGCACACTTGATGTAGAAATTCTTTTTCTCTGTCATTAATTACCTTATAGCTAAACCTAAATTGCAAAAAAATGATAATTCCCTTGTTATGAAATTATTTCTACAAAATGTTTTCCATCTACAACTCAATTATATAATTTATGGATTTTCAATTATAGAAAATGTGGAAACACTCAATAAAAATTGCGTCCTTTTAATCTTATGACAAATAAGTAATGGATTTGAAGCTGACATCTGACTTCAGTTCCTTTGATAAAAGGATTTATATCTTACATGCATCTCATAGATGTACATTCACACTGCAATGGCTTTATCTTACAATACATGCATATGTAGACAGCTATATGATTGTATACTTAAATAAAAAAGAAAGAAAAATACTTTTAATTTTTCTGATGAAAAAGGGTATTTTTTGTTTCCAGCTACATGTTGTACTAAAATTAGTTTCAATTGACAGATTTATAGATTTCTCTCTCTTTTTGAAAAGTATAGTTTATAGATTTAATTCTTAGTTCACACTGTTTTTCCCTTTAGTCTCATATAATTGTATTCACTCATTCATTTAGTAATTTTATTTTTTCATTATTTATTTGTACTTAATTGCACTTTTTGCTCTTTTATTTATTTCCAATATTCAGAAAGGCATTTCTGGGAAATTTCATTTTGCATGAGCTAATAGAAATCATGTTAAGTCTTACATAAAGCAGACAGGTCATTATTTTTTTTGCTTCAGCAGCTATCAGACTTTATTGTTAATTTACAAATTTATTGAAGTTATATCACTCTAAACTTTCTCTTAAGAAAGTAAAAGATAGAATTTGGGAGAATTATTTGTACTTTGTTGGTGTTGTGTGATCACCTGGGTTCAAACCATTCACTCTTATTTGTACTTTATTTAATATATGTAGTATATTAACTTTTAAATGTATTTTTCTCGTCTTTTCCTCCTCATAGCCCACCATAACCATCATGTACATTTTCCGGATAATGTTGGATTAAACACTGAAATCCTAGTTCGGAAAAGAGGCAAAACTGCAGTGGATGTCCATGTTGGTTTTCTACAGTACAAACACAAGTATGAAATACAATTTATTTTACCAGTAGCTGAAAATGCAATAGTTACTCACAGCACTACCAGTCCATTCCTTTACATCTGTGAAGTCAAATCCCTTGGTAAGTAGGTCACTAATTGTTTCCTTGTACCAGGATTGGATCCAGGATATTTGCAAGGGGATAACTTTCAAGACTCACACACTTTGGACCAGAAACCATAGGAAACCCAAAAAATGTGCGAAAAACATCCAACATGACTTAAACACCATACAGTGCATAATAACAACAGGCTTGAAATCAATAGAAAATAAAACAAATAATGATACAACAATCCAATGTAAAAATGATGTAAAAATCAAATGTCAAGACTAAATTGATTTTTGAGTGATCTCCCTTCACCACCACTGGATCTGCCCCTGTATACAGAAATTATACAGAAATTATAAGTACATAATTCTCAAATGTCATGCTTTATGAATGGGACTTTAAATTCCAAGGAACGAGAAAAGGGCAAGAAGATTGGGAAATTTTTTGTGGGTAAGCGTAGTCAAAAATATTGAGTGACCCATGCCACATTGTCTGGGTTCAGAAATATAGAGGATATTACATGATGTCGTGAAGATATGAAGTTTAGCTTCAAGTGGTGAAAACAATATTTCATGAGTGAGCGCAGTTTAAAATTCAGATTGCCTGAGAAAATGATTCATTGGTATTATTAATTCCTAAGGGATTGGTATCTATCTAAGATAATGGACATGCATGGTTTTAATTGACAGATGATGGTAAAGGACAAGAAGTTACATTGCATTTAGATGCCCATAAAGAAGGACTTTTGCAAGATAAGTTCACTCTAAAGAATGAGACAAAAGGAGAGGAATTCCACATAGCTCTTAAAGCAAGAGTCCTAGGCCCTAAAAAAGGAACTCCCATGTTGAAGGAAAATATAAAATGCATAGCCATAGAAAAAGATGAAGAGAAGGATGACAGTGATTGGCAAGGATTTGATTGACAACCTCATGGCAATCTAGATATTAATTTCAGACTTTTTCATCAGGTAAATCAAACTGGAAATCAACTGCTAAAAGATAATATGGATTAATTTTATGTCTCACAAAAAGTTATGATGTAGTAATGACACAATTAATCCTTTATTTAATCTATGCCATGATATCTGTTCAGTATTTGTTTACATGTATGGAGGTATCATTTCTTGAAGCCAAGACAGTTCCCTCAAAGTTTTAAATTGAGCTGTTTGATATAATCAGTCTTAGTACACACAGTCTGAATATTTTAAAAGTTTCCTTGGACTAGCTTGTAGCTGGCCTCCATGGCCTTTGTTACCTGTGTATGAGCCCGTAAAATACTGTGCTTACCTTTTCCCATGAGACTCTTAACTAGAGCAGATTAATCATATGAGTGGAAAATGCTGGGGCAAATTTGTAGTCATAACTTTAGCCATACCTTACTTTACCGTAGCTGTAACTACATGTTGTGATTGGATGATTCACAAGAAAACAATGGGAAGCCATTTCACTGTTACTGCATACCACACCATGTATGTGCTGTAAGTCAGTATCATAACTTTCCCACTCATATGAAAACTGCTCTAAATTAGGACAGGGATGCAGATCAAAATTCCCCTGTTAATACTCATGTATCCTTTACTGGTTGCAGTACACATTAACTTATTCTTGGCACATAATTTGCTAATAGGACAAAATGACATTTGGAGAGATTGTTTATTTGTGCCCCCAGTGTCATTTGCAGCATGAGTGAAGTGAGTGACACGAATGACACTACAAGGGTGCAAATAAGCAATATTCCCAACAAAAGTCATTTTATTATCATTATCAATAAACAAGGCCAAACTAATTGGCTAAAATCCATTGGATGATGGACCAAAAACCAATCAGCAGTAGGGCAATAATGCATTATCAGCCCACTTGAGTCATTTGAGGCCCACTGAGTGCATTTGCAAGAAGGCGGTTTTTTGTTTGGCCATGTATATTGGTAATAATGCTCAAAAAGAAATGCATTTGGCTAATTCAGCAGTCCACAATTTGAGGTATCTTTTGAATACATATGGAAGCATAGGATGTCATATGTTAATTTAAATATAGGTTTATTATATATATATATATATATATATATATATATATTACTAAAGGACTGGTCACAAAATGCTATGGGGGAGGGGACATAAACCTTTTGATAGAAAATAGAATGTAATTCTACCATACCCTGAGCACAATATATTCCACCTTTTCCTTTAGCCATGTGCTAGAGTAAAGATAAATGTAATCTCATGTAAACTCAAATATTCAATTTTAAGACCCATCTTCTCTGATAAAACAATAACTCATGACCCTCTCCCATTCACCACTCTACCCCTGGCTACTCTATGACCAGTCCATAATAACTCCTGTATAAATCAGTTTTTATTCTGTCTAATCTTCAGTCACATGTATTTATAATTACCAAACTGCAGTGTGTCCTGAAAATTGTTCCCTTTTTTGTTTGTTTGTTTACCATTTTTGGACTGTTAAATTTCTTCTGTTTTTGAACATTGAAAAATAATAGAATTGGAATTTGCTATGTGACTTTACTATAGATATAACACTGATAGATATAGTGTGTTGCCAGACGTAACGTGAAATATTAAATAAATATGCTATTTCTTATATTTTTGTAAGACTTTTAAGTCATCTAATAGCTTATATTCAATTCATTACTTGCAGTCTGGGAATGAGCCATAATCATGGAGCCCAAAAATAATAAACATGTATAAAAAATTGCAATTTTTATAATAACAAAAAATAAATTTCTCATCCAAAATAATAAAATAAAATGAAACCAGTAAAATAAATTAAGAAAAATGTGTAAACTATTTATAAATTATATTAGATCAAATATAAACCAATATATGAAAGAAATAATGAGCACTAAATAGAAATAAATTTAAGTTTCTCTAACTTGTTTAAAAAGTTCAAACTATCATCATTTATAACTTCATTTTCTGTAACACAGAATAAAAAAAATGAAAGAGGCATGTCTTAAAATTACTTGACATTCTTCTAACTCTTGCAACATTTATGTATCTTAATTTAAACTACAGCAGTTTTTCAATCAGATCTTTTAGTAGTATTGTTATGTGTTGAGAAAAAAATTACTCATAACAATTAATAAATTTCATTTTTTATTAAAAAAGCAAACATCACATGTGCATGTATGTGTAATATAATATAAAGAGAGCAGATTTCAGAATTGGGGTGAAAAATAACAGCAAATTCATATCACTTTAGATGTAAGATATTTACTGCAACAATTACTGTAACCACAAGTGACAGGATGAATGAACAGTGAGTAGTTATTTCATCATTATGGCCTGAAGTGTACATTTCCCACACACACACAAACTACTCTCCATCTAATACATAGTCACGGTTTGTATAAAGATGGCAGTTGGAACTGAACTTCCTGCTCATTTTGTGCCACAAAGTCTGAAGAATTTCTAACAGCTAACTGAATGCTTGAATCACTCCAGTTGTCATCATTATACATTATTTTTGTTTTCTTGCTTTGATGTTTGTTTGCAACATTAACATCAGACATTTCTGGATTCAGTTTCATTTCTGAACTGTCAAAGGCTTTGAACAATTCCTCTGGTTGCCTAGACAACAAAAATTTAATCATGAGTAACTTGAGATATAAGAGAATGCCATGTGGTGCAAATGAATGTTTCCTTGTTTTGATCAATATAGACAAGGGCAGTGGAGCAATTCTGAAAGTTGGGGGGCTAGCTTGAAAGTGGAGGGTAGGCTAACTTAGTAAATCTTTACCACACTTCATAATGGAGCATGTATGTCATTCTCGTAAAAAGTTGAGGGGGGATGGGTGGGTGGGTCTAGCCCCCAGCTCCCCTGTCTGGATACATGTACATCCCTGTCTGGACTGATTCCCCAGATTACTGTCTCTGAAAAATGGAATTCTTGCACTGTTATAAATATTTCATGGACTAGCTAAAAGGTTGATACCTTGGCTTCCCAAGTTCTGCAAACACTGGCCCCTTTTACCATGGGCATTATATTATCTAATTTCAGACCATTCACACATCATTATAAAGATCCTTTTTTTTGGCAGGCTGATGTTTTCCAATTACCAGTAAAGGCTACATGTCATTTTTAAAGATTCTTTCTTAGAGGTACATCAATATTAAAGTATCTTTTAAAGCATTGCTAAGAAAACAAAGAAACAATACCCAAGGAAATGAAAACATGCTCTGAAATTTAAAAAAAAAAAACATCCCAACTATATAAAAATTCTCCATTTTAAACATTTATCTACTAGAAGGAGGAGAAAGTGGGGGGGCAGGCCTTTAGCTTTCATTTGTCTCCCCATGGCCATCTCTACACCCCCCTGTTTACTTCAGTTAGAAACAAATTGTTTGTCATTCAAAAACTTATGACTTACATTCGAGTCAAACTAGAACCAGTCCCTTGACTTGAAGGGCCTAGCACTACATGTTCTGCTAGTGTTCTGACAGTAGGGTGGTAATATCGTGAGGCTAGATATGACAGTTCCCATGCTGTGGTGTTGTCTGTGTTACAAAGCTCTGGGTCATCAACCTCAGGTCTGAAGACACCTGTCCCCATTGTCTCGCTGTCAAGCAGGTTTTGACAACGTGGATGGAGCTGAATAAAGATGATGTTGCATGATACTTTAGTGATTTAAATATACTAAACTATAGTTATAGTTTAATATATTTGTAGGTAAAATACAGAGTGGTGTGGAATGCTTAATAAACATGACAGCTTCACCTGTGCTCTGTTCAGTAACTTACAGAAGCATTCAGAAAGTGACAAGAACACAATCAAAGTATAGGAGAAACATAAGCTATATACACATGAACAGATGGTATTAGCTGTTTTAATTAGTTTTAATTTACATATTTAAATAGAGTTTACAAGTATAAAAAGGCTATACCTGGAAGAATATCCTGACAAATGCCAAAAGAGAAAGTGCACAGTTAGGCATCAAATGTAAACTGACAGTGGAGAGACGCTTGGCAAAGGAGGACACTCGTTGAATAGGAATCTACAAGAAAAAGTAATGTAGTTGAAATCAGTAAAAGGAACAGACAAAAATTTATAATGTTTTATATGTATCTCATTTTATTTTAATCTTGTAATGATGCATGCAAGGCTAATAATAAGGCAAGCCAGGTCAACAAGTACACCTTTTGCTGTTCATTTACGCAAAATATACATTCATTAACATCAATGGTTGAAACAATAAGGCGAATATA
>WUAP02137473.1:0-12800 GCA_015163945.2 Stichodactyla helianthus
GTATAATTAAACCTCCACACAGTAACTTTGGGGTTTATTATAATAATCAATGTAATCTAGTTTATTTGGCCCTATAGCTGATGTACAATAGTACAAAACTCCAAACAAAATAATCTATCTATCTATCTAGATCCACCCCAGATTTGTTCATATTTTGGATGTAAGTAGGATATACATATAGGGGTAGGGGCATGAGAAACCTTTTTTAAGGAGTGCAAGCAGTTGACTGAACAACCAAGGAATTATTTCATTGCAATATAATAATAACTGTGATGGTATATGGTGGTAAATAAACCATCACAATAAAGGAAGTCCATTCAAATATGATTTGCTTCAGTTGGGCGTCAACTTATTTTCCCATTACAGGTCACGTGTCATCCTTTGGGACTTTTTCCTTTGTTTAACGGTAACGCTCAAGAAGATACATTAATATGGATAAACCTCAAACAAAGAATCATTTTCTCAAGAGGTCAGATTGGGAAAACATTACGGCCAAGTGAATAAAGTCTAAATTATTCAATTCTTTCCTGAAGTGCAGATATGTTAAATATTCTAACTGGTGTAAAAGAAATACACATGTCATAAGTTATAATCGTCATGAACGTAGCCTGGTACATGTGGTACGTAAATAAGTTCAAAAGATTCGTTGATCGAACAGTTGCGTAACTAGACTACAACACTAGTAAATATATAAATATAGTGAAATCGAAAACAAAGACTTGGCAGCTGAGAATTACTTATTTTATCGGCTTATTCAAATAAAATGCACTAAAAAACTGGTCCCGGATAAAATACAAGACTTCAGTCAACAGTTTTGCACCGGTCATTGATCATGAGCTACGAAATTTAGACACACACCACGAACAAACAACTCACCATATTCGACGCCAGCTAACAAGAAGAACAAGCCTATAGAAATCTTAGTTAGGAGTTTCTTTCTTTTTAAGTTCATGACAGAATATTTTACGTGTTTTTGAAGTATGCTAATATAATTCACATCAAGTAAATGATCGAAGTAAATTCATGATAAGAACCGCTGCATTATTTTGACATTTCTAGTCCAAAAATAAATTTACATAATTTTTCTTTCCTGTGATTATGATTGGACAAGAAGACAATCATATTCCTAATATGGCAAGGGTCTTGCTATCCCATGAATAGTCTTGGGTGGAGGATTCTGGGCAAAAACACGTGCAATTTTTGTAATGTTATTCTTCGTTTCCATCTTGTATCTATGTAAAGTTTGGCTTTTTCTGCGACTTTTTTTGCACAATGCAAAACTCTAAACATAAACTAAGCATCTAGAAGTATATAGTAAACTTTTGAGTTTAGTTTAAGCGAGAATTAACCGCGCAAACCCGCCTTAAAGCCACGTGTGGATCACAGGATGATGGCTCAGACGGACGCCTCGATTCAAGCGATCGGGCCTTCAATCAGTGGCTTACCCGCCATGAAATCCTTTGCATCTTCCTTCAGACGCAAGAAGAGGGGAAAAGCTAAGAAGAAGAACCTTTCTACGAGCTCAAAAGCTGCTTGTGTCCCACCAGACTTGGATATCGTAAGTGGTTTTGCTTTTTTATCGTTCTCGAGTATTGAGGAGCTTGAGTGTCATATCGAAGACCATGAAGTAAACACGCAGAGTTTGAAGGTAAATGTTGGGAAAAAACGGAAAAAAGGGTCCCAAAAACGAGAAAAACCTCAAAATTCTGTTGGTTTAGCTAATGCTAATGTTCATTCTAAGAGAATCAAAACACCTTCACAAAAAATACTAGAAAGTTATGCTACTGCAGACTTAAATCTTAATAAAGTAAGATCTACCGTTTCGCATGAACTGAAGCGAAATAAGATCAGACCATTTCCAGGAAGCAAGGTTGCCAGCACCATTTCATCAAAATATGGATTGAATCCCTCCCTCAATTCTACTAATACTGGAGATGTGAAGGGAAGAGACCAGTCTTCTACTTCCTCCAAAATTAATTCACCTGCCAAACAAACTGCTGTCTCTGAAATATCCCTTGAATGCTCGGAAACAATAGATGTTTGTTTGTTTGATGAAGAGGCCCCAAAAGAAATAACTTATCCTTCAAGCATATCAGGAATTGAATCAGCACCCTCAGGTATTGTGGAACCAGAAGGGATAGAGAGAAAGAAAAAGAGAAAGAAAAGAAAGCGGGACAAAAGCATCAATGATCAAACTTGCCAAACTATGTTTAGGATTAAGAAGAAAAAAAAGGATGTTGAGAAAAACACAGGCAGTAGTAAAAAACTGGAAGATAAACAAAGTGAAAGTTCAGCTGTTTTCTTAGAAAAAGAAGATGAAACAGTAAAGGCTAGTTTCATCCCCACTGCTTCCCTTACAGAAGAAGTTAAAGAAGTTAGCCAGTCCAAAGCTACTGCGGTTGAACTCATAGAATGTGAAAACTTATCATCAAGTTCAGTTCTTGTACAGACAGAAAACAGTATGGAGGAAACAGAGAACAGCCCAACAAAAGTAGATGAAGAAGCTTGCTATAATCCCATAAGTAAACTCCTAATAAAATCACCAAAGAGTCAGGATTCAAAAGTTCATAGACTAAAGATTTCTAACAAAGTTGAAAAAATTGACTACTGTGCTCGTTCAGGAGGGGTAAGCCTTGTGGAGAAGCATCATGAACGGCAAAACAAGCTCAAAGAAGATGAACCTCCAGAGTTTGCTAGTGGTGATCAGCAAGATCCAGCTAAGTGGGAAAATGATTCTCAAGGCAGTAATGCTGATGTAAGTGTTGTAGTGGATAACCTATCTGAGAGAAGTGGAAATGACAGTAGTAATAATAGTAACTGTGGTGAGCAGGAAGTCTTGATGAGCACAAAAAGCAGAATATTTTCAGGCTCATCCTCTGTTTTTATCAGCTCCTTAGATGAATCAAATGATACTTCAGACATTGATATTGAGTCAACAGAAGATGCTGATTCCTCCAAACCATTAGTCAATATCATCAAAGCTCTACCCAAGAGCTACTTGTTTGGACATCTAAGTGCTTATCCAGACAAGACTACCAAAGGTACTATAGATGTTAGCATTCAAACTTATGAAAATGATATTCAGTTGTATATGAATTATGCAGCTGATTTCAAAGGGAGGATCATAAAGATCATAGTACCTGATAATGAAGATTCTAAGAGCTGTTTTCCAAGATCTTCACATCCATCAGGATTACCCAAGTTTCTTCAGCCACAGGAATATGTCAAAGCAGTGCGAAGTGCCACTGAAAGAAACCGAAGACACACCATTGGAGACCTGTTTCGACGGCTCAAAAACGAAATGTTTGAGGATGTTAGAGATTATTACTTCAGCAAGCAAGCTATTCTGACTAAAGCTATTGAAACAATAGAGCAGTCTGAAGTGGACAGTCATTCCTTGGAGTCTGAGAAAAATGTCATGAGTTTCAAGAATCAGCAGCTAAGAAAGGAATTGAATATTCTTCTGTTTGGTAAAGATCTTGATGATGACAAACTGCTTGATTTGAATAAGGTGACTGAATATTTAAAAGCCCAAGGCATAGAGATTGAAATACCACCAGAAGAACACAAGAAGGATGACAGTTCTCAAGACAAAGTTGGTAGTAACGATGACAGTAAATATGATAATGAGAAATCAAAGCATGTTACTAGGAAAGGCAGACCACCTTCAGAAGGAAAGCTTTTAAAGCCTTTGCAATCTGATCCTCAGTTGAAACTGCCTAGACTACCCAAGCCAATGCAACTTTCTAAGTATGTAAGAGCTGCATTCAATAGCAAGATGAAAGAGTTTGTAGCTATTGCTCCCTCAGACCAGAGTGAAGCCCTTTCTGAAGATCAAAGTAAACCTGTTTTGAAAGCCAGCTCTAGTAATCAAGAAAAGCCAACAGAAATGAATAAGTTTGTAGCAATTGCTCCTGTAGACAATGAGAATAAAGTTCTTTCAGCAGATCAAAGTAAACTTGCAGAGAAAGACAGCTGTAGTAATGAAGAAACAATTAACATTTCACATAAGAGTGATGCCATGCAAAAAGATCTTGCACAATATTCTTCAGTCAACAAGATTGTATGTAATTTAACCAAGTACAGAATCCATCAACAACCAAGAAGTTCAGGTGCATTGACAATAGTAACAAATCCAGAACCTTTAAAAGGCATTGAGAGTAAAAATGTAGTTCACGTCAAGATTTCAAATGACATGATGAAACAAATTGGTGTTTCAGAAAAGGCCCCCAATTTGAGAGTTGTTGACAAGGTTTCTGGGTCTTCCAGTACAGGGGAAATTAGAAATGAAATGCAAGAATCTGCTTTGACAGCCAAACCAATACATACAATTTCCAGACCTATGGATGGGATTAAAGACCCAACTATTGTGAAGGAGGCAACTACTAAATCAGCTTTTGTTCAGTGCTCATTGAGAGCATCAACTCCAGACCATGGTAAGACCACAAGTCTATCTCTTGCTACATCAAAGCATAAAGTTTCCATGCCATTGAAAGCAAAAAAGGAACAAATGCCAAAATTAGCAGAGGGAGACCAATTACAAGCTAAAGATGGTGAGGCAGAGAATACTAAAAGTCCTGGAAACAGTGCAGAAGAGAGTGCTGAATCACTGTTAACAGAAAGAGTCTCATGTTCAAAGGAAAACACAGCATCTGGAGATAAAGTTGCTCCTGGAAACTCAGAAGGTAAGAAAAGTGTCAGCAAAAAGGTTTACTTAGCAAAAGAACAATCAGCTGGAACTGAAGGGCTGGTGAAGGCTGTTGACGGAAAAGAATCTACAGCAGCTACATGTACACCAAAGCATTCAATGGCAAACCCACAGGTTAGTGTTTCAAAGACATATCCTCAACAAACACTGCCTTGGAATCATTCAACACCTACTGTACAGAAGCATTTCACCACAATTAAGCCATTGCAAGGAAAACCATTGATTACAATGGCAAAGGTACAGCAAAATAAAGTGGTCCCAACTCATGTTCCAGTAACTCCACTTGATAATGTTTCAATTCAAAGTACGCCAGTTACACAAATGAAACAAGTGGTTTCAACAAAAGTCCCACAGACTCTTAAAGTGTTGCCTAGGACAACAAATGTTACCATAGCAACCAAAGTCATGCCTGTACTTAAGATGACACATCTTAAACCAGCCAAATTATCAACACAACAAAATGTTACTCTGTTACCCATAACAAGTACTACCATGGCAACAGGCAGCTCACAAAGGGTACAGATGACCCCATCACCTATAATGAAAGTGGTAACCCCACAAAGTATTGCCATGTCACCTATGACAACCGCTGTCACTTTGGCAACATACCATGCACCAATATTACAAAGGACACCAACTGTAACAAAAGTTTTAACACCACAAAGTACTACCATGGCAGCACCTGGAATGAAAATGGTAAAGATGATGCCATCAACTGGAACAAAGGTGGTATCACCACAAAGTATTGCATTGATGCCCATGCCAACAAATGCTACCATGGCAAATAAAGATACACCTGCACTGCAAATGACAGAGCCAACTGCATCCAATGTAACATTGCCACATGGTATCACAGTGAAAACTCCACCTATAGGACCATCACCAGCATCACATTATGTTACAATTGTACGTGCTCCATCTCCTAATACAGTGGGTCAAAAAACATTTATTGTACCTAACTCTATGCTTCCTGGTACATCATCATCACCACCCTTCAGAATTGTTTTCAAGCCAACTGGTCAGCCAAAAGTGATAAATTCTCCATTTTCACAAATAAAGAATGCAATCCAATCCTCAAGTTTCATGGGGCCACCTAGCACAAAATCTGCTCCCATACAGCAAAGCAGCATTGCCATCACCACAAGTGTAACCACACATACTCCAGTGACGTTAAATAGCAAGGTATTCTTCCAAGATAAAATACCTATCACAAACAAACAAGTCAGTATGCAAAGTGATGTTAATGCAAACAGTATTCCTGTTCAGTATAAACATTTGATTATGAAAGCTCCTCCGCTCCAAGTAGTTAGCATGCCTCAACCACAGCAATCTAAAGCCCATGTTAGAGTTCAGCCAGCACCAACTGCACCTATACTGTCATCAGTTGCTCCATCATCTGGCAAGCCAGCCCTGCTGTCTACATCTTTATCAGAGTTACTTTTGCATCATTCTGCTGAAGACAGTAACAAGCCAGTGGTTGGTATTCCACTTCATTCTTCTGATAAAAGCATCAGACAGTTGTTGGTTGCAGGCTCTGATACACAAGTAAAGGCACAAAATCCTACAAAGCCTTCAAATAGCCAATCCTTAACAAAGGCTACAAATGTATTGAATGTTCCTGCACCAAAAAGTGGTTTACCTCAAAACATGGATTTAAGATTTGCTTCATCTGGTAATCAACAGCAAGGTAAAGGATTATCAGAAGCACAAGTATCTCAGTTGAGTCCCAAAGCCTCCTCAGACCTGGCATCAGTAGGCTCAAAGGAAACATTTTCACAGATAGAGAAGATTCTTGCCAAGATACCATCACCAAATGTTACCAAGAATATAACAACTGCTACTGGAAATGCTTCCATCTTCAATACACCAGGCATTGTCCACCCAAGTTGTTCTCAGAAATCAGATTATAATACAGGGACACTTACTCAGAAAATTAATGAAAATACTAATGGCAGCTCGACCATTTGCAGCAGAAGACTACAGTTAATAGCTGATAAGAAAAGCTTACCTCTTTCACAGATGACAACAGCAAGTACAAGGGACAGATTGTCATCAAACCAAAGTCCTAATACCCTTGAAACTACAAGGCCTACTCCAGTAACATTCTCAAACACCTGTATTACAACAGCAACGTTTGATGACCCTACACCCAAGGGAGACAAGACATGTTCAGTTGTTGATAGCCCTGAAGTGGTTAGCCATATGGTGACAGCAGATACCTTGTCAGTGTGTAACATAGACAGTTCTATTCCAGATATCACTAGTGAGTTGCCAAGTCAGATCTACCCTGTGCCTACTGGATATTCAAACCAACAGAGCCTCACCACGAAGGACTGGACAGAAAGCAAGGAAATTTCCCTTGATAACAAAAAGACTAATGCAGAAAAGGAAAGTGCAAGTGACTTCGAATTACAAGATGAAAGCACTGCTGAGGACTTTGATCTACTTTCCACATTTGAATGGAATAATGATGTATCTAATGACAGCAATGTAGCTTCTCCTGCTGGACATGCATAGAAAACAGGAGACAACAATGCACTTATGAGATATGCTTTGCCTGTCATGCACGAAGGTTTCAGTACAAGGCTTCATACTAAATTAAATTTATTCTTTTCTTCTGTCATGGATCACTGAACATCATGCACAAAGCCTCACATTAAAACCTTTGTGCATGACAAGAGGGCTATTGAAACCTTTGAAAGGTAGATACAGAATGGAGATAGTAGTATATAACCTGGAATTGGGGTCTGGTCAATAATTAAAGGGGGAGGGGTGGTGCAAATGTGGGGGAAGGGTCATTATTTTTCATGCAACCTCAAAGGGGAGGTCACAAAAATCTGTACAGGCCTTTGAGAGGGATCATATCAATTTATGTAAGATAGTATGGGGCAACAATTTTTCTGCAGTAGAAAAGTTAAGAGGGCATTTTTAAAACATGCACATCAAATGGCAAAATGCACCAGCCCTACCCCTCTAATTAATGATCACTCAAGTAGGAAAGTGCTTTTGGCCACTAAATTCAGGTTAGGTACTTAACTTTGGTACATCATTTTAAACTTTACTGTAAGGACCTATAGATCATATTCTATTTAATCACCCTACTATGCCCTATCCCCACCCAAGGAAAAAATGCAGTAAAAACCTTCAATATATTTCCATTTCCAAAAGAATAAAGCAACTAACAGTTGGTCTATGACTTTATTATATTTAACAATTAGACTACAAGTTCGAGTTTTCTATGAGTCAATAGATAGTCAATGAGGTGCATAGCACCCAGTTGACTATTTGACTCATAGAAAAGGAAAATTAGTAGTCTTATTGTTTTAGTAGAAACCCACTAGCATGCTACCTTTGAATTCATACCAATATTTATTGATTTTAATGTTTTTTAGGTCAAAACGCCAGATTTTTCACTACTCACTATCACTCAATAGTTAGCAAGTACATTAGTCAATCAGATTGCAGGGTTCATGATAGTATACTAGTGGGTTTCTACTAATAAGTATTATAATACTATGGTATACAAAACTGCATTTTCTTCATGATAAATAATAGAGCACTGAAGCATTAATTTATTAATTTATTAAAAAGGGCAGCATTTAGCAGGGAAAATCTTTTATTGATTTATGGCATAATTGTTATAGACACACCTATTTTAAAAAGCATGGTCATAGCCTAAAGCAGTAAGTCATTTGTGATGCAGTCTTTGATGTGCCAAAGAGACAATTAGACAAATCACAACTTCATTATTAATAATACTTTACTAAGAACATTAAGAAAATTTTATGAGTGGAAAACATGATAATGTGGTTACCATGGGGAATATTGTAATAGACATTATTTGTTGTTTTCACATTACAGATCATGTCATTCCTTCAGGATTTTCCTCCTTTAATGCTAACACTTGAGAAGATACAATATAGATGAGTAATACAGTACCAATTGAAAGCTGCTTTTTTATTTCTCCCTTAGTACAGCACAGCTTTTGTTAGGTTAGGTTTAGTTATATTGTTTGGAATACCAATCTGTTGTTTTTTTAAACCAATCATGAAACTCATTCCAATCAGTACTGTGTGGCTGTAAGACTTATGGATGAACCTCAAACAAAGAAACTTATTCCCAAGAGGTCTGAAATGGGAAAACATTATGCCCGAAGCAAATAAGGTCTATCAATTGGTAACTTGTGTTTTCCACTCACAGAATCATAAGCTTTCAGGCCAATTAAACACCAAAAAAGAAAACAAAGTGAAAAGTCTAAGAACCATGTAATTATGGCAAAACTTCAAATATTCTTTTAGTGTTTCAAATTTATCTTGTATGATGTACACCTAATTGCAAGAACGTCATACAGGGAAAAAAACACTTGTAATTTAGTGGAATAGGAATTAATTAAAAAAAAGATCACTGAAGCTGAACTTTTTCTTTTGTCTTTTAATTTATTCCTTTCTCACTAATGTTCCTTTTCTTGTGACAATGTTCTTGCAATTAGGTGTATATATAGAATTAACTTGTATCAGAAAGTCAAAAAGTCTATGACTAATATAAATTAATTTTCTAAGATATATATCACCATTAATTTTATTATTCATTAGAATAAACTATTTTGGCTTTCCAAATAAAATCAATTGCTTCTATATTTGTTGTGGGTAGAATTAAGTTTTGAATTATTGGTTTATGTGACTGTGTATGTCAATAAATCAGTGATGTGATGATATGTTGTAGATGTTAATCATGATATGAACTAACCAATTTTTTAAAGATGAATTATCATGTGGTCAAAATCCTTACAAATTAAAATGGGTTTTCTCTCATCTATAGCCTCCTTAACATCTCTCAAGATGTGTTATACTGGTACCTTAAAAAACTTAACAGCCTGCATAACACCAGTTAAAAGTGAGCTCTTCATCAGTTTGCAGGTGACTGCACATGTTCTTTCTTTTGTTGGCTTGCAATCAAGGTGGGAAGGGGGTGTTTTTCTTTCCCCTTCTTAAGTGAGGAGTGCAATATATCATTATATCATAGTTAACTGTATTCTCCTTTTCTTAATAGCCTGTCCCATATTTCTTGAGGGGGGTCACTTGGCTTTGGACCAGAATTGATTATTTCAGCTATCAAAGTTGCTGAGTCCTAAGAAAGATACAAAAGACACCTTAAATATACAAAAGCAAGCAATTCCTCAAACAATTGTATTGTTCAAACCTTTTCATATAGATGTTTTTCAATTTTTGACTCCAACTGCTGCTTTTTCAAGATCCCTGTCTTCTTTCTAATAAAGCTTCTTTTTGTTATCTGTCCTTGAAGTTTCCTGTACAACATACAAATATAAAAGTGATGATTATTTATTAAAAGCTTAAATTCATTGTTATAATTGACATGCCTTAGAAAATTCAGGAACTTTTTCAAAGAATCTGCTTTTTTGTAACTCCATTTTACCTGGACTTTTTGCATTTTCGTGGTTGATGAGCTGGAGCAACATCCTTTGAAAAAGTAACATCAAAATAGGTGATCATACAATATTGTTGCCATTTATGCTCTCATAAAAAGTAGTTAATTATATTATAGAATAAAAGTACAAATCATCAGCTCGGGTAGCAATATCTAGCTTACTTTGTTCATCTTAAATATAATATTATTTATTTTCATTCTTTCAACATTTCTTGCATTTTCTAACTGGCATGGTTCAGCTTTGATGTCCTTAGGAACTTTTATACCAATTTCTGTATCAAAAATAATATGACATACTAAACATGGCAATGATCCTTCATTTTTACAAATAAGTTAAATCTTAATTGCTTATTTTAACAGCAGTTAACTGACTTTTGTATTTTTCTTCGCCACATGTCTGTTTTTTATTCAAGAGTTGGATCTTCTTTTTACAATACTCCATGTCAACCTCATCTTCCACTATAAAAGCAATTACAATTTGATTAGCAATATGATTTTGCAGTACATTTATGAATATATTGATTGATACTGTGATGTAATAATGCTGACCCAATACATATGGTGGTGATGATATATGATGATGATATATGATACATGATGGCGATGATTCACAATATGTTATGATGATACATGATGACAATGATACAAAACAATGACTAATGATGATGATGATGCCAAAGGTCATAGATAATATGTAGATAGCCAGTGCATGATAACTGGAATAAGAACCACACATGTATGTTGTCAACTTATTATCAACAATAATGCATGATGATGATTACAATGATGATATCCTAATAGAGGTATTACATAATCATACTCACAAATAGGTACTTTTGCATTTGCAGAAGAGATGAATCTCTTAGTGGTGAGAATTTGAAGCTTTTTGTATAGAAATTCATCTTTTAGTTCTTCATTACGATCCATTTCATCACTTTCCTAAAGTCAGGTAATTAAAATTCAGGAGGGAAATTCAAATTGTCAAGAATTGATTGGGTTTCCATATTCAAACAGGGGGTGACCATATCTCTAGCTTTTTTTTTATTATCCAAATAAAACGTGAAACAAAGTGTACCTCAAATAGTTCAAACTCGTCTTCAGAATATCCTTGATACAATTCATCCTTATTAGTCTCAGTTGCGATCTCATCGCTAGTGGATCTTGATCTGTTGTCGGTTGATAAACGCGAATCTGAATCTTGTTTGTCTCCCGTAATGTCCGTAGTTGATCTAGAAGTGGCATTGCCTGTAATATCCATTGAGGAATCTGATTCTGCGAACTGTATAGTATCTGTAACACTGCTCCACTGATATAACGAGCTTTCTCTTCCAGTGTTTTCCAAGCTGTCTTTTTCTATGTCTCTGAACTCTGAATGATCAGAACTTGTCTTCAGTTCTCTGGATTTTTGTTCCATTTTGTAGTTGTAATGAGATGTCTATCAGAAAATTTTCTGATATAAGGACTGAAAACTCATTAGTGTTAAGAAAAACTATTGTATAAAAACAAAATGAAGAACAACATGATCCATGACTGCGTGTCTATTAAATGCGGTGACTGACACACAGGTAACCCAACATAGAGACCGATCGTTTATTACGTCGCGTGGTGGGGGAGAAGGCGGTATGATTTTCAAAATTAGCTGAAATTGGGCAGTACAATTTTGCAATTTCAGGTTTTATGCTTTCGTCGTGTAACCCAGTGACTTTTAATTCGGACCTTAGATGATCATCCCCACTAAAAGAAGGCAATTTTAATGCCCCCTACCGAGTGCTTATCATTTCTATCTTGCAGCTTCACCCATCAGCCGTAAACCTTTGCAAGGTTTTTCAATGGAGGTACTACTAAAAGGCACAGGACAACGAATTTTTTATTTTTAGGGCCACACACTATTGCACCATTTAGTTATATTATTGTAAAATATTTGTAACTGACTCGATCGGAAGAGCCCCTGGGGATGAGTCAATAAAGTTTGTATTTAAGTTTTTCTATCTATTTCTAAAACTTTCATCACAAAATCTAAAAGTAAAGCTATACATGATTGTGGCAAGACGCACACAACAGAGAGAGCTAGGCTCCAAATTAAATTTGACTGCCTAAAGAAATAAGTTTCACGAAGCATTGCACCGGGTCTTGCACCGTTACGTGTAACATGTTTAACACCCTCGTGAAGTTGGTCTCGCTTTTGCACCGTTGCGCACATAAGTTTCAGCTAAACGTTTCACCAGTAACAGGGGCTTTAGATATATATAGTGTTCAGAATTTTTATATGAGCGGGGCAGGGTGTTCCATAATTTTGGTAACCGGTAAAAGTGAGAGTTTTGGAAAAGTTTAGATTTAGCAGTTGGTATATGTAGATCCAGAAAGTGGCTGTTACTGGTAGCACGAGATACGGCTCTAGAGTTAAGGTAATTCCGTAGTTTTGCACTGCGCACCACGGCTGCGCATAATACTGATAACTCCCACTTCGTTTCTTTGCGTTGAATGTGACTCAAAACGGACTAAAAGTAATATTTCTAAGCAATATTTCGTTGAGCACTTCGAACTAAGCACGTTTTAGGCATTATCTTGAGACTCGCCCTAGTCCACCCTCGGCCACAGATGCATTTACGCTCAGATTCACTCTTTTAAAAGACAATAGCACAAAAAC
>WUAP02137484.1:0-12799 GCA_015163945.2 Stichodactyla helianthus
GGGGGGGGGGGGGGGGGGGCGTGGGGGGGGGGGGGGGGGGGGGGGGGTGGGGGGGGGGGAGGGGGCCATGGAATTGATCATTTTTCAGTTTAAAGAATCCTAGTCATCCACAATGCATTGTGCACCCAAGATAGCCAAACCTCAGCCAATCTGCCATTTCTCTGCCAGGCAAAATGGTGGCTCTGAAGGTAAAGCTGTTAGAATCCATTTCCATTGATCTTGTTTTTCATGCTGGGGCATTTAAACACATCAGAATATATTCATACATTGTCAGTTTATCTTTAACCAGACATTTTTAAGTTTGGCAGCAAATCTAAGGTAAGTGAACAATAATATAGGCACCCAGGGTATTGTGGTTGACTAGGATTCTTTAAGTCCCAAGAAAATAAGTCAATTGATTTCCTCTACTGAAACAACCTTACCTAATGCACCACTCTGCTTTAGCACATTCAATCCTCCAGAGCTTCGCAGTTTACGATTCTCAGCTAAAACAAAGTGGTTAAAATCAAATGTTTTTAATCTTGTTTAACATGGTTGCAATACAAAGAACTTGGATCAAAGACAATTCTACATGGACCACTTGCAGAACCCTTCTAGGTCATTAGATGCTAATGCTGAGATACCATGAAAGTGAGGCTGATTGGACTGAGCTTCCTTTTTGTTACTCTACTAGTCTCACTTTCATGATACCTTCACCATAGGGGATCCATAGCCAAGAAAGGTTTTGCAAGTGGTCTATAAATGTACATACCTAATAACGCATCGTTATATGCCTCTTTGGCAATATTATGAAGTTCATCGTTAGTGACAGACAGAAGAACCTCTGTCAGCATTTTACGCATTCTTAGAAGCTGTAGTGGGCAAGTTGACATGTCAGATAACATCAGAGCTTATTGTAAACTAATAATAAATTACTACTACATAAAAATGAAGCGGAAATGCTTTGGGGTTTTACATTATGAATGGGCAAAGTATGCTGATAATATTAGACTTTTTATTTTCATTATGTAGATTTATTACTCTAATTTTCATATACAAAGGTGATGTGCATACTAGGCAGTCAGACATGGCACCTTGAGCCAGTAACACACTACAGATACATACCATTTCTTCTTGTTTTTCAGAGTCACTTTTATAATCTACTTCATCATCAGATGAATGTCTTTTTTGTGGTGATAAAGACCTGGATGGTGAGCGTTTAAACAGGCTATGTTTTCTTGGTTGCTGTGGAATCCTTTCCTTCTCTTTCTTTATTTCTCTTTCTTCCTCGTCACTGCTCTCAGACTGAAAATATGCAAATGCATTTTATGTTAAGTCTAATGACTGGCAACTTATTTTTGTAATAAAATTAAGCCAAGCTTTTCTGCACTAAATACAAAAAAGGATAGGAAATATTGATAAAAAATGTTTGTAGTGTTTAAGTAATGCTTACTGAAGAATTCTGGTACCAGCGTTTCTGTAAAACACTGGGAAAAAATGGAAAAGTTAGATAAGAAGCCTGTTACCTGTTCGTTAGATGGTGCCTTCTCAGGTGATGGTACAGGAGATTCCACTTTTCCATGATCATACCCAGATATGTTGGATAGAGATGATGTTGAAGAGTTCAGGGATTTCTTTAATTCATTTTTTTGTTTCTTTTGCTTTTCACGTTCCATCTTCTCTAGACCTTCACGGATCCACAGTGGCAATGCTTTCTTTTTGACCTCTAGTAAAACAAAAAAGGATTATTGAATGAAAGATATGACAGATTCTTGCTAAAAATACTGTCAAAGAATTTGAAACACCTCAAAATGAAACTAAGAAAAATAAGAAGAAAGATTTAAAACTGGTATGTACATAGGTCAAATGTTATTCTGCATGATTTTACTTCATCTACATTAATTATTTACAATAGGTGCACGCTTATTATTACAGTTTGAAGTGCATGTGCATGCTGGATTTGTAATTATGTCCTCATTTGTAATCATTTTTCATTCCATGAAGATGGATCTATCGATCTGAAAGCTCAAGATTATGTATTGTAAATAATTAATGTAGACGAAGCAAAATTATGAAAAATAATAAGAAAGATTATCATCTTGCGTGGCTGGTTTTATGACAGTTGAGGTGACCAAGACTGACTAACAGGAAAGGAAACAAACAAATATTCAAAAAAAAAATTTATACAAAGCCATTGCCAGGAGAGTGCAGCCTTGTATGTTTTAAGCACTTCTAATTTAAGAGTCACCTCTGTATGGTGAGGAAATACTGTGGTTTCATGTTGTGACCAAACCATTTTCACATCAATGTGAAATCTACCCTGGTATGTATTATTAGGGATTATACCCATGACGTACCTGACATTGTCCCATAGTCTAAAGCAGGGGAACCATGTGATTGCGGTTGCTCACTTCTCGCACTTGAATGCCTTGATCGGTGGTGTCTGTCCATCTCATAATGCTGATGTTGTTCAGCCCCATGCATGTGGTCGTAGTCATACCACTGTGATGCAGGAGGGTGGCCCCCTTTCTGATGATCATAATTAGCACTCTGGTGACCATAGTCGAAGCGCTGGGCAGGAACGTATGCCGGAGTTGGTACACCAGCTGCGGGAGTAAACCCATGATTATGGTCAAAGGTCTGCATTCCAGGAAGTGGAGGCGGAGGGCCAACCTCAGGTAGAGGAACAGGCTGTCCATGATTATAGTCCAGCCTTGTGACAGCAACTTCTTGTTCCAGTACTGGAGTATCTAAGGGCTCATCCTCCATAGCAACAGTTTCTAGGTTGTCGATGTCTTGTTCTGTTTTGGGTGGCAGTGGGGGATCTGATTCCCCTGGGGGGAGGGGTGGATCTGAACTCTCCTGTGCAAATATCTGGTCTGTACCATCACTTGGTAAAGGTGGTTTGGAATGTGGTTGGTTGTTAACATTTGGGTTGGACTGGTTCTGCATTGCGGCATAGTACTGCTGGTGCTGCTTGGTCATCTCTTCCTGTGCTTGTCGCTGTTGGGCCCATAATGCTGCTCTTGTGGCCCAGTCTGCGCTTGCATCTGGAACAGAAACAGAAGAAGTTATTTCCGAAAACAAAACCCCAAGGATAACTCAATTTAACAGTCAAACTCTTTATGCATTAGCTTTGCTTTCAAGGGGGTAGAGTAAAATATGAGTCATGAAAATAAATTTGCAGTTGATATCATATCAGTAGATAGGAAATAAAAGCAGACTTTTAAGGATCTGGATTGTTTATTGAAAGACAGTTTTGGACATGATTTTGTGTGCTTGCTTTAACAAGGAACTGGCAACCTCAGAGAAAAAAAAATTAAGTATGGTGTATCAGACCATCAGAAATCAGGTAAAGTATGGTATATCACACGACAGACCATGAGGGACAAAAGGAATAAGTGGAACTCACCTTGGTTTGGGTTAGAATATTGATAACCATAATGCATTGGCCACCATTGAGCATTAGATTGGTTTCCATTGGCCCACATGGTCAAACTAGCTGCTACTGTAGCTATCAGGAAGCAGTCAAAAGCAAGTTCGCAAACAACAAAACAACAACAACAATGCAAAACAATTCATGTAGGAGTTTTTAAGGTTTAATAAGAAATACAGTACTCAGTAATCAATATTATCAACTCTTAATATCTAACAGAACATTCAGATTATATGAAAGATGAAAAAATATGATGAAAGATGTTCATCATGCAGTGGTGTGCAGTTATGACTAGCTTAAATCAAATCCTATTTTAAATGAGATAGAGCAGATATCATATGACTGTGAAAAAGTTCCAGCATAAACACAGCGTGGACGCGGTCAAGGCACAGCAAGAAACTTCAAAATTCTAGAAAACATCATGGTTGCACCAAGGCATGCTCACAGCACTGACCATTCTGCGAGCTTTTCACAGTCATATGAAATCTGCTCCATCTCCTTACTTTTAAAAGTTCAAATTAAATTCACACACACCATAATAAATTGCCATTTAGTATAGCCTGAAGCTGTTATACAGCATACCAAAGGCCAAATTTACACTTCCAAACTGTAGTTTCCATTAGGACAGATTTCACATGAGTGGAAACCATACATATAATTTTTTATTGTGTAGTTGGAATTTCCAAGGGGTAGGAAAGGTCTGCTAGGGTATACTGTGCTGCTCCAGAAAATATCTATACCTGCTGCATGGAGGGGAATTGGAATTTCCAAGGGGTGGGGAGGGTCTGAGGAGGGAATATTGTGTAGTACCAGAAAATATCCATACCTCCCCCATGGAGGGGGATTGGAATTTCCAAGGGGTGGGGAGGGTCTGAAGAGGGTATATTGTGTAGTACCAGAAAATATCCATACCTCCCCCATGGAGGGGGATTGGAATTTCCAAGGGGTGGGGAGGGTCTGAGGAGGATAGGAATTTCCAAGGGGTAGGGAGGGTCTGAGGAGGTTAAATATCTAATACTATTCCTAATCTCTGTAAAGAGGTGTTGATTTCATCTGGAAATCCTTACCCTCCTTGATATCTTCATTTTCTTGACACATCCCTTGAACACTTCTTCAAGGGTAAGATAAAGCTCTCTTTCTATTGGTGGATCTTGTTTTCTTCTTCCTCTGCCGTGTATCCCGCCAAACCCAATATCAGGATCATAAGAATCGAATAACTCTGCGAAAGGATTATCACCACCAAAAAATTCTTTAAAAACCCTTTGCGCATCACCATGGAAGGTATATCCAGGCGTCCATCCATCTGTATGATGAACAATAAAATATATTATCATTAAATACTATTGATTTCTAAAGGGTCAACAATAAAACTATGATCTATTTTGTAAGTCATTACCTTTTTCAGGAACACCTCCTTTAAGCCCTTCTTCTCCGAATTGATTGTAGATAGCTCGTATCTTAGCTGTTTAATGTACAATAAAGAACATGAGGTTTTTGACTGATAAACCACTTGATTTGGCTCGACAAAAAATGGAGCAAATTAATCAAAAATGACTCACGATCACTCAATACATCATAGGCTTCTGCAACTTGTTTGAACTTCACCTCAGCTCCAACTTCTTGATTTTTATCTGGATGATATTTTAGCGACAGTTTTCGATATCTAAAGACAGCAACAAAAAATACAGCTGAGAAAGGCTTCACGATTTCATGCTGTTTTTTTTTCAGGTTTTCCCAATATGACCAAAATTTTGGGCAAAAATTAAAGACACTACATTACACTTACGCTTTCTTGATATCAGCATCTGAAGCACTCCTCGTAAGGCCAAGAATTTCATAATAATCTTGTCCCATTTTAGAAAAAAGTTTTTCTTCTTCTAATGTTTTTACAAAATGGCGACCTTCGTTTGGGTTCGTTGCTATGGGAACGACACTGAATACTGAGAGAGACTGGGACTAATGGTATCAACCGCCAGCCATGTATCTACGAGCGCAGCAAAACAAGCACATGTGGAATTTGAAATTTTGTGAAAAGTTTGCAATCAAATTTGATTGATTTTATATTCGGGTTAATAATCAATACGATGTGTATACGATTGGTTAGGGTTATGAAGTAGGAAGCCACAGGGATGGAATCATCGGAGGATTTTGAGTATGAGTTCGTTTCTGCACTCGATTCTCTCGCACGATGTGATGAGAGGCTCAACGAGGCACTTGTACCTTTCTTGAAATTAAAGGTAAGTTGATTTATCAGGACAGCAAAGATCTTGTTGTTGTGGCCTTAAGGTTGTCTGATAAATCAGAAATCCAGTGTACTTTTTCTAATGAAGGTATTAGATAAAATTACACAATTGATTTCTGTTGATGATGTTGATGATGATGATGATGATGACGATTATGTTTTGTACAATGACAAGAAAAAATTTTTCTATATGACAGTTTGTTTTGTATTTATCTAATGTTTACCTTCTGCAGAACTGGTGTGGACAAGACAAGCACTCCCTTCTACAAACCCTTGCTGGATTTATGCTCACAAAGAACACAGCATTACAAGTTACCAAGTATTTTAAACCAGTCATTCTAGAAATATTATACAGATATGCCGAATTTATCATCAAGGATGAGAAATCATTCTATACAAACCATGAGTCATTCAGCTTTGTTCTCAGCATGCTATTACCAATAATCCCTAATATCCAGGGATTCGCATTGGAATATTTTACCAGGATGCCGTCATTTTGTATCCGTTTAAGGGATCAGAACACATACACTATTCAAAATAATGAAACTATTCTTATGATTGTTAAGACAGCATATAATTTCTTAAGTTATGATTCTGAAACTTTTATAGATGTTTGGAATTGGAGTGTATTTTTCAAATTATTACAACATAACCATGTGGAAATAAGGTGGCTAGCAGTTCAGTTGGTTTCTATGGTAACACAAATGAATGAAAGGTGTAAATTGGAACTATTAGGAAAGTTATTCAGTGTGGAAGAAAGGAACAAGTTGATACTGGAAATGGCTAAAGAATGTGATGTGGACTGTTGTCAAGGTGATCTGAATGCAAATAATTTAAGCAAGAAATCTATTTGTGAATCCATGGAAATTGATGAAAAGAGTGTATATGGAGCTTATTTTACAAAAGAGGATTTTACTGGAAATCAGAGAGCAGTTTCAGGAGTTGTACTTCATACACTTCAGAAATATTCACCTCAACAAGATACACATAGGTATGGTCTTGTAATGGTTGCATCAGCCAAGAGAAATCTCCACTCACTTGCTCTGGCTGTAGCAACTGGATCAGGTGTGCTTCTTGAGGGACCAGTTGGTTCTGGGAAAACCTCTCTAGTGGAAAACCTAGCAAGGATGACAGGAAGGACCTCGGCTCCATTACTCATGAAAGTACAGCTTGGTGATCAAACAGACAGTAAGGTAAAGGGTTACGTGATTTATTTTGTATTCCACATAACTTCTTACTAATTGATTATTGAATTATGTTTATTATTATTTTAGTCTTTGCTTGGCACATATATATGCACAGATACTCCTGGAGAATTTGTATGGCAGGCAGGTACTCTACTGCAGGCAGTGCAAGGTGGACACTGGGTACTTTTAGAAGACATAGATTATGCACCAATGGATGTAGTGTCTGTCCTGATCCCACTACTTGAGTCAAAGACATTGTCTGTTCCAGGCCATGGGAATGTTATCAAGGCTGCACCTGGATTTCAGCTGTTTGCCACTCAAAGGTAATAATTTGATTTTGAATTAACTTGAATATAAGTTTTAACATATTGATTGCATTGTTGTATTAAATCTTGTTGTCTAAATTAATCATTGTCTAGGACTCACAGCCACAGTGGTTATGCCTTCCGTGCATATACCAATTCATCCATTCTAGACCGACTTTGGACAAGAGTCCATGTTGAACCACCTTCACAAGAAGAACTTGCAGAGGTAAGAACATTGGGTAATTTATCATACTTCTGTCTTAACTAATGCATGAAATGTTTGTATTATAAGTTTCACACAAAAACCTTGTCTACAGAGGTAGTACTAAAATAATAAAACCACGAAGGAGAGGGCATACAAAGCCCTTGTCCAGCCAAAAGTGGAATACTGCTCTTCTGTATGGGTCCCTTAAACATACAAAAACACCAGGCAGGTGGAAATGGTCCAAAGAAGGGCAGCTTGCTGGGTCCTCTCACGTTACAATTGTCAGGACAGTGTCACAGATATGTTACAAGAATTGGGCTGGAAAACATTGCAATCATGAAGAACAATTGCACGCCTGTCAATGCTTTATAAATTTAGAAATAACTTAGCCTATGTAGATAGTGAGCTGCAGCCAGTTCCATACAGTCACACTCGCGCATCTGCACATGCCTATAAGCTGCCAAAAATTAAGCGTGATTATTATAAGTATTCCTTTTTCCCAAGAACTCTACTAGAATGGAACAAACTGCCCAGCCAAGTAGCATTATGCAAATCCTTAGATTCTTTTAAGAAGTCTATTGCCATGGTTTATTACTTTTATTGACTAATTCATATATCTCATCTATCGTTTTTCCCTTATTATTACTTATTTCTATACTTTCATTCATATATTTATTATTATTATTCTAATGCAGTCTAAAATATTCAAGGTTGAATGTAGACTTATATGGTAAATACATAAAATTAATAAATAATAAGAAACAATTTCATTGCAGCTTTTTTGTTTCATTTGTAGGTCATTTGCCAGAAATTTCCAGATTTGTCCTCAGTATCCCACAAGCTTGTAGACATATACAGTTTGGTTTCATCAGATACTAAACTAACAACCAAATCTGATGTAGCATTATCATCCTTATCACATGACAAGAGACTAAGTACAACAAGAGACCTCATGAAATGGACCACTAGAGTTTCCATGGCAACAAGTAATGGTCCATTCTTTGCTGATACTAAAGATGTTTTCCTTGAGGCACAGGATTGCTTTGGAGCAACTTTATCAAAGGCTGAGCATAGGCTAGAACTGGGAATGATTTTAGGGGCAAAACTTGGTCTGACAAAAGAAAAGGTTGAATTCTTCTGCAAGAACTACAAACCTAAAGTTCACATTTCTCCACTTTCTCTGACAGTAGGAAGAATGTCACTGAACAGAAAACAGCAGAACAAATATGCTCATAATCTTATAATTCCAAAATTTGCCCACACAAGGCACTCCCTTGTGCTGTTAGAGAGAGTTGCAGTTTGTATAAAACAGGAAGAACCTGTTTTACTGGTTGGAGAAACAGGAACAGGCAAAACATCATCAGTTCAGAATCTTGCAGCACTTTGTGGGTTCAACTTGAAGGTTATTAACATGAGCCAACAGAGTGACAGCTCTGATCTTTTGGGAGGATTTAAACCAGCTGAGATGAAACAACTTGTTGGTCCAGTGAGAGAGTACTTTGAACAAATCTTCTGTCAAACGTTTTCCAGGAAACAGAATGTGAAATATTTGAGTCATATTCAACAGTGTTATGTCAAAAGTCAATGGGAAATATTGTTTAAACTGATGATTCATTCTCAGAAGGCTGCAGTTGATAGGATATCAAAGAACATAGGTGTTGGTAAGTAAAATCTGAGAGAGGTATTGAAGTTCTTTTATTACTGTGTAAGCAATACTTGATTTAACTCTTGCAACATTCAGAATTGATTATGCTGTTGAAATACAAAGCTTTTTATTTATTAGTGATTTTTTTTATGCAGCAGACCATGATGTATCCTATGAAATTCTTCTCATAAAATGGCAGAAACTTGCTTCCAAGATAGAGCACTTGAAGAAGCAACAGAAACATGCGGAAAGTGCTCTTGCCTTTCGTTTTGTGGAAGGTACTCTTGTCAAGGCTATTCGGGATGGAGATTGGATTCTGTTGGATGAAATCAATCTTGCTACACCTGAGACCTTGGAGTGTTTGAGTGGATTACTGGAGAGTAGTGCTGGCTCTGTTGTCCTAATGGAGAGAGGGTGAGTTTAGCTGTAAGTTCTGCTGTTATCATCAATAACCAATTTCATCAACAGCACCAGCTGCACCATTTTTATCATTATCATCACCACCTGCACCATCACTATCATTGTCATCATCATCATCATCATCACCACCATCACCATCATCATCATCATCACCCTCACCATCACTATCATTGTCATCATCATCATCATCATCACCACCCTCATCACCCTCATCACATAAATCATTGCTATCATCATTTGCTATTATATTTTTTTCCTCTCTTTAATTTTTTCCTTTAATACAATCTCACAGGGATGTGGAACCAATAGTAAGGCATGACGACTTCCGTTTGTTTGCATGCATGAACCCAGCAACTGACGTTGGCAAGAAAGATTTGCCACCAGGAATAAGAAACAGGTAAGACTCCTCCCCCCTTCTGTGCTGAAAATCTCTTGTTTAAATTTTTTTCAAATTTTTTTTTTCCTTTAGATTTACAGAGATCTTCGTTGATGAGCTTGAAGATATAAATGACTTAAAAACCCTGGTTGTGGACTATCTCCAGGGTTTGTCTCCTTCTGCAGCCATTGTTGACGGGATTGTCAGGTAGAACTTTGTACTGGATCTTTTTTTCATGTCCTTGTTAGCCATATTGTTTCTGTACATAAATGTATGCCAGGTAAAGTTAAGGAAATGTTTTTGTTGTCATATTTATTTAGATTCTATTTAACTGCAAGACGTGAAACAAGTGATAAGTTGACTGATGGAACAGGACACAAACCCCACTACAGGTTTTTATGGATCTGTATTCTAACTCTTTTCATTTTAGTGCTTACTTTTAATACATTTTTGTTATCTTTGAAATACAGCTTAAGAACACTGTGTAGGGCATTGAAATACGCATCAACTAATCCCCATGGTAACGCCTTGAGATCAATCTACGAGGTGAGTCACATAGTAGTTTAATTTGGAGGTCAAAACAATGAAACGTTTTCAGATAAGAAAATTCCATTGTTTTGTCTTCCAAATTGAACTGCGTTGAGAATTAGTGCTACAAAGGGTCTGTTGTCAGTTAGAGCAGTGGGGAAAAATTCAGCGAGAAGTGTCATAATTTTTGCATTACTGAATGGATTTGTTTTCTTTTCACAGGGATTCTGTTTGAGTTTTCTAACACAGCTCGATCGTTCATCTCATCCAGTAGTGGAATCTCTGATACGAACCAATATCCTAGGTCACGTGAATGCTACCAGTCTTCTGAACCAGCCTCTTCCTTGCCCCAATGAAGAGAAGACGACGTTTGTTAATTTTGAAGGCTTCTGGATAAACGTTGGAGAGAGAGAACCTGTTGTTTCTTCTCGTTATGTTCTCACGCCTGCCGTCAAGGCGAACTTACGTGACCTTGCTAGAGTGGTCAGTGGAAGGTAAAAACAGATTTACAAAAAAGGAGTCGTGCTTAAAACTTATGTTGTTTATGCGTGCCGCGCATTTTCTACAAGTGATTTCTCATCGCAGAAATTTACCGCTTAGCCTCTTTAATCCTTAATTCTTGTTGAAATCCTCTTTTTTGGCATCTTTTGCACTTACTCAAGGCGAAACCATGTATCACTCTAAACTCCTTAGCTACACTGTGAGCTGAGTAAAGAGTTTTTTAATTGCTTTTCGCGCTCTTTTTAGGTCTTTTCCAGTGCTTATCCAAGGCGAGACATCTGTGGGAAAAACAAGTCTAGTCCAGTGGCTGGCCAGCGCGTCAGGGAACCAGTGTGTCAGAATCAACAACCATGAACACACTGATATCCAGGAATACCTGGGCTGTTATACCTCTGATCCTAATGGCAGACTTGTCTTCAAGGAAGGTAGGGCAATTAATCTTGAACCATAAAGGTTCGGACACATGATGCGACGTTGCTTGCAACTGGGGAAATCGCACCGTGTGTCCACCCGTACAACTGTTGTACGCGACGTCGCCGGCGATGTCGCTGAAGTAGAAACGAGTTTTACTTTTGCGACGTCGCGCGCAACAGTTGCACGGGTGGACACACGGTGCGATTTCCCCGTTGCAAGCAACGTCGCAGGGAACGTCGCATCGTGTGTCCGAGCCTTAACGGAAGATACACCATTAATGAGTTACTGTTTGGGAATTTTCAGGGCTTGGTTTGGTGGCGAATATATTTGAGGAATTAATCGACTTGTTTCAAATTTTAAGGTGTTTTAGTGGACGCCATGAGGAAAGGTTACTGGATAATACTTGATGAACTGAATCTTGCACCAACTGATGTCTTGGAAGCTTTGAACAGGGTAAACTATCTTCACTTGTCCTGATTGGTTGGTTCCTGGAAGAAGCAGTTTAAGTGCCACAGTACTGATCTGAATAACTGATGTTTACTTGTTTTTTTCGTTAGCTTCTCGATGATAACCGAGAGTTGTTCATCGCTGAGACACAAGAAACTGTCAAAGCACATCCAAACTTCATGTTATTTGCCACTCAGAATCCACCTGGACAATATGGCGGAAGAAAGGTTAGGACTGTACATTCTTAAGGCTCGAACACACGATGCGCATTCCCTGCGACGTGGCTTGCAACGGGGAAATCGTGCTTCCATCTGTAAAAGTAGAACTCTTCTCTAATTCTGCGATGTCGTCGGCGACGTGACGCGCAACAGTTGCACAGGTGGACACACGGTGCGATTTTCCCATTGCAAGCAATGTCGCATCGTGTTTCCCAACCTTTACAACACCTGCTAAAAACACCTCTAATCTAACGTGAACTGATAATATTTCGATGTTGGTGTTGATAATATTTTACAGGTTTTGTCTCGAGCGTTTCGTAACCGTTTTGTTGAGCTTCACTTTGATGAATTACCGAGCAAGGAATTGGAGAAAATTCTTCACGAACGAGGAAGTATTCCGATGTCTTATGCCAAGAAAATGGTCGCTGTACTCTTGGATTTACAGGTATTAGCCTTTCTCAAATCGAGCAGAGGACTGAGTTCCAGTCGAGTTCGCAAAGCATCTATGCATTGTTTGAAAGGACGAAGAAAAATGAAGTCTGCACCAAATTCAAAATGTACGTGTCCAAAGAAAGCAATATTCTAAAGGAAAAGGACATTTCAGGAGCAAAAATTCCCAGATAATCAATGGAACAGTGTACTGTGGTTCAGTTGGGAAGATGACTACTGTGCAGCGGAGAAAAAAAATTCCCACAAGTAAAACCACAAACACACACGCGCGCGCACACGAAAAGAAAAAGAAAATGAAAAGAAAGGAAAAGAAAAGAAAAAAAGACGTGGCCCTTTCGGGATTCGAACCCGGGTCTGCCACGATGATTTATACAAAAAAATCGGTGAACACACTAACCATACCCCCGAGACATTCCCTTGAAAGCTGAGGCGCAGTATGGATTTCC
>WUAP02137495.1:0-12798 GCA_015163945.2 Stichodactyla helianthus
CATTGTAAAGCGCCTTTGATTATATCCACATAGAAAAGGCGCTATATAAATCATAAATCATTATCATTAAATCATTAACATCCTTCCAATCAATTTTCTCTATTTTGAGTCCATTGCAAACTTGTTGCATGATGTTTCATATACCACTGCACCACCAAATATTTGGTTTTTTTTTCTACTGTAACGAATTTTAACTCATACATTACCTGAGAACCAATCTCAAGTAATATATTTTTAAATTATGCTAGAACTGACTTACAAAAACAGTCATTTTCATACAATACCTCAAGATATGAGGAATTTATCGAAACGATTATTTAAAAAGACAATTAAAAAGCATTTATTAAATTGTTTAAATAATTGTGGATATGATGCTGAAGTCACCGAGCTTTTCAAAATTTAAGTAGTATTTAAAAAACAAGCAACAGTGTTTTATCAAATATAAAAACCCGAGGGTTTTTGATATTTGATAAAACATGTGCTGCTCATTTTTTAGATGGCTTAAATAACGCCTAGGTATGTTCTCATTTTCTACTGACTTTTTAAGGAATGAATTAAATTTGGCAGAGGAAATCCAAGTTAAAGTTTATGCAATTGAAGACGATTCTATATCAGATATAAAAACTCCTTCATGGTCAATGATTTCTATTGTGTTTTGCTCATTAATTATTCATGAGTTTTTAATTCAAATTTCAAACCATAAGTACCTGTTCTTAATACCTCAAATGTAATAATTTAAATAATTACACAACTTGTAATAATTTGAAACAGATATTGTTTAATACTATATATTGTATATAGTTTAATATAGTATAGCCCATTTATAATTTATTTTTCTATACATACCCACCCAGACTAGCTTTTGCCACTTGAGGGCATGTAAATTATTTTATATAAGTATTTGTTATTGTAATAAAGTGTTATTGTTGTTGTTGTTGTTGTAAAACAGCAAGCTATATAAACAGCCCTCAGAGAAAATACTGAGATTAAATATGGTTAAAACAAAAAAGGAAATAATAAATGTTGCCATCTTTTTCAAGTTTGGGGTAAAACAAAAGCAGAATTTTTTGTTTATGAACATCATTCAACATGGAGGCTTGCAATGGACGATATTATAAACCATTATTAACCCTCTATAATGCACCTTTAAATGTTGTTAAATGAATATTAAATCTTTATTCTATATCTGTCATATTTCAGATAGTTCTTCCCTGGATGAAGAGACCTCAAATGAGCCAATATGCTTCAACGTCAAGAAGTAAATAAATGGGTAAACATCAAGTAACATATTATCTAACAAGTGTACATTCCTTGATATGCAAGAAGCTGTTACAGTGTTACTCTATCTTATCCATAACTCAATGGATGCACATTAAATGATGAATGTCATTTTGATAATATAGCCAGAGTAGAAAAACAAGGTTTTATACATGGAAAGGGTCTTTGGGATTTATAGTGAAGACTTCAATACATGCAAGTATCAGACATGCATTTTTAATTTCAGTGCATTTCATCAGATAAAGTGCAGTAATAAAAGCAACAAAATGGTGCAAGTTGTCATGTAATGGAGTGTTTCCACTTTTTGCAACAAGCAGCCACAACTTGCAACATTGCTTTTTGTGGTAATGAAATCAGCATCTCTGCAGCATATTGTTGTGCAACAAATTGCTAAGTCTGTAACCATGCAATCTGATCACATGCTATATCTTAGTGGGAGTAAATAATGTGCAAGTCTGAACCTCTTCTTGGAAGCAGCTGGCCTAGTCTTGCAAGCCCAAAATTTTGATGATTATTTAAAATCTTTGCTTATAATTTAAGTTACTCAGTTTCCTCCCTTTATGCTTTTGGTTTGTTACCTTGAAAATTATCCAGTGCGTATAATGGTAGATAGCACACAAGCCTTAGCCACACTTCACTTATCCTTTCATCATGCTGCATGTGCAGCTGTCTTCCTTTAGTATTGTTTCACACCCACTACAGATATATAGTCAGATAATTTGATAATATAATTTGATGGGGCATGGGATAGGCTCATAGACAAAGGCTGGCGGCTTGCATGTTAAGGCTCCAGCTCACAGGCTCACAAAATAACAACCCACTATCTTAGCTCAGGGCTCACACTGATCCTGGAATTCTTGGAAAACTGGAAAATTTTTAACTTTGATACCAACTCCTGGAAAACTCATTGAATTTTCTTTTAGTATTAGGTTAAATATTCCAAAAAGTAAAATTGTTGAATTGTTTGACATGAAATTACAAAGTTAAGGTCCCTGGGATTTTTATAGTTATAGTGGAAAACACCTGGAATTTTATAATCTCCTAGTAGGGTGAACCCTGTTAGCTTTATTTTATAGCATATCTTTAATTAGAATTGTCTTTGACATTAGAACTAAAATAATATGGTTTCTTAATTTGGTTATAAAATTTTCTTGTGAAGTATTATGTATCATGAATAAGATTAATGTCAGCCCTAGAATTCAGTATTGTTTTTAAGTATTTTTAAAAACTTTAAAAATGATTGTGCTCTCTACTCTTGAAAAATAGCAAGGTCAAATTTTGAGGAACATCAAACCATGAAATCAAATACAAAAAAATGCTTTCAATGTTAAAAATTTTTTAAATCACAAATGCAATTTACTAGGATGTCATATTAGAAATCCAATTTCCAATTGTAGTTTAAATTTTGAATAAACAAGATGTCCATATAATGGAGTATAAATATAAATAGAGAATAATACATGGGTGCACAGAGATATGGAATTTATCTTCGAGTGTTCAATTGATATCTCACGAGTGAGCACAGCGAACGAGTGAGATATCAATTTGAACACAAGAAGATAAATTCCATATCTCCAAGCGTCCATGCATTTTTCTGTTTATTATATAAGCTATAGTGTTTCAAGGATTTCTACCACTGAATACTAAAATTTTGATTGGTTGATACTTTCACATGTGAAAAATATCGTATTTTTACGTGTGCTGAGATACGACATTTCTCAGTGGTAGAAATCCTTGTAAAACACTGTAGTTTATATAATAACTTAAATAAATTTGCTAGTGTGTGTGTGTTAAGGCCTGGTTCACAGTTTAAGTTTGAATTAAATAGCAAATTACATTTTCAGACCAGATTGTCATTGCAGCTCTTCTCATATGCAAAATGACTTGTTCTAAGAGACTGGTCATGAAAGGGGAGCTGGTCAATTATTCAGCCTGTAAACAAGGGTGGGTCAAGAGAAAATGAGCATTAGTCATTTGGTGGTTATCACTTTTGGTGTTTAGGGGGTTATCACTTTTGGTGTTTAGGGGGTAGGTCATGTTAAATCAACACTAAGATTAGGGGTGGGCCACTTAAGTAACACACAAATTTTATTTTACCAGCCCACCACCTCCTTCCTTTACTTTATGACCAGTCCCTAATAATAATCAGTGCTTACTTGTTTACTTATATTTACTTAATTATAATCCTCTGCCTCAATGATATGTCTTATCCCTTATTGCAAGCATAAGCTACAGGCCTTGTTTGTTAAAATACCCCCACAAATCTAAATGTAATATAGTGGTTTGAAAGAATTTTTTATCGCAATGTATATATAATATTGACTACTATATTTATAAATGTTTTATTATTTTATTTGTCAAACAGATCACATTTTTCTACATTAAATATAATATAATAAACAGTGAAATAACTGTTGGTCAATGCACATTAAAAAAAATTACTTCCATTGTTTTCTGTTTGGTTTTTAGTTTAGATATTTTTGTTTTGTGATTTTCTTACAGTCAAGCTAGCTGAAGCGTACCCCTAGACTGGATTAATAAATTTATTATTCGAATATTGAGCCATTATTCATTTTCAGTAATGCATTCTGTTTGAAAATATTATTCCACTATTTGCATACTTTTATGCGTGGGATTTTGTACATTAAACTGACACATTTATATGAGAAGCTGTCTGGTTTTACCAAATATGGAGAGTAATAGCTCGTTTGTCAGCAAAATCCTGTACATGAAAGTATGTGAATACGTTAAAAGTGGTCAAACTTTTGCACATCGTGCTGAATAATATTTTCACACAGAATGCATTATTGAAAAAGAATAATGGCTCAATATTCAAATAATAAACGTATTAATCCAGTCTAGGGGGTACGCTTCAGCGAGTTTGACTGTCAAATGATTCCAAATCTTGAGTCCTTTTTAATGCCTGGTATGGGTGGGAAACCATATGACAAATTTGTAGCCCTACCATACTTTCCCATAGCCATACCTATGCATTGTGATTGGATTATTCACAAGATAACAATGGGAAGCCATTTCATGCACTCAGGGGCAGATCAGAATTTTTTAGGAAGGGGTGCACCATTAATGTTCAGAACTTGAGCACCAAAAGTAGATAGTAATAAACCCATTATTGACTGTAAGTAGCTCATCTCAGGGGGATGCACCCCCTGCACCCCTCCTCTGGATCTGCCCCTGCTGCTGTAAATCAGTACCATACGTTTCCCACTCATACAAAAACTGCTCTAATAAATGGTGCAGTGGGAACAACATTGTGCTAAATTCGGTGCGAAGTAAAAACTGTCTCTTCTCTAGGAAACAAAAAAAAAACGCGATTTTTTTCCCCGTGTATTTACCAGCTGTCCATTTAAATTTATTCAGCGATGGTTAAAATTACGTTCTGTATATCAACCAATCAACGTCCAGGAAACTGAAGTCTATTGTTTCCCGGAGATACATATGGCGGTCGAAGGTTCCTAATGTTTACAGTTTTATCGCCCTGAGTTCATCAGGAATTGCGATCCCATCAACGGGAAAATGCCAGAGAAAGAAGCCACACTGCCTCTAGAGTTGTGGAGACTTGTTCTTTCGTATCTATCAGTGGCCGATCTCTGCCGATGTTCGCAAGTTTGCAAAGAATGGAGAGAGTTGGTCAAAAGTCTTGATAGTACAAGATGGAAGACGCTTTTTCTTGCGGCAAAAAGGTGGAGACATCCAAACTGGCCAAACACTTCTAAAAAAGAGCCTTCCTCCTGGAAGAATACTTATAAGGCTCACCACATAGCTTCTCAACAGTGGATTAACCGAAGCATTGATGTCAAATGCTCTCCATTTTTTATCGCCTTGAGAAGGAGGCCCGAAAAGGTTATCTTACATGTTGGTCCCGGCAAGAAATACTCTAGCATTCGTGATGCCATGAGCGCTGCTTCGCCCTTCGATCGGATCGTCCTACACCCCGGGATTTATGATGAACAGCACTTTTTAGTCTTGAAATTTCCAATTGAGATTTACGGAGAAGGAGAAATCGGAGATGTTGTGATTCAAATGACGATTGAACAACAATGTTCGACAGCTCGTTTGGTAAATGTTGTCGTACAGCCTGGAACAGGAATGTTAGTTCAAAGCTCTCCGGTGATAATGAAGGTAAGGCCAGTATTTTTTTACCATTTATCATATAGAATTTGTAAATTTGTCGGGTCTTTCGCTAATCCCTTTTCACAATATTAGACGTGTAGATCTTAAAGATTATTCATATTTTTTTTATGTATTAATCGAACTTTTTAATCAATAAAATTTATCACGTTATGTTTTTCAACTTTATGATGCTAGTAAAACTCATTTTTAGGATGATACTTACAATAAAAAATGTTATTCATTGTCAAGAAACTATGAAAAGAGCCTTTTAGAATATTTTCCGAATACTTTTGAAACGCCTATATAATTTTTACGAACAAAAATGTACATTACATTCCAAAAAGAAGAAAAGTTGTCTTAAATTTGATATATTACCGGTTCGGAAAGTGTTCTTTCGTCACGACACGATACGACACTGGCTATTTCTCTTTTTTTTTAATATTTTATTTTATTTTCATTTTATTTTGCATAAATACGCGACCCTAAACGATTGAAACAAAAGCGAAAAGAAAGAAAAAGAGAAACATTTTTTTAAATGTAATATTTTCAAAGAAACTTTACCACTGTTGGAACCCTTTTCTTTTTCGGACAATATTCAAATTGTTCCGAAGTGCTGCCTAGTTACTGCATGAATTCGAATATTCATTGATTGTTTGCTTCGACCGTTCATATCCGTCATTTGATGACAGTTTTGTAAATGGTATTTTGAAATTAGTCTGTCTTCCTCTAAATTTTTAACAACAACAAAAAAATTAAATCCTTTTGCCAAAAATAAGATTCAGCTGCTTTTTTGAGATACCATACCAAATTTTTATTTTTTTAAATAAGATCTGGTAATGTAATTCGCAATATTTATAAATACGCGCCACTGATAACACTGACTTACTGCTTCTAAATTTAAAAGTTTTTTAATTTGAACAAATACGAAACTTTGCCGCTCTTATGTATTAGTTACCGACTCACAGAAAAGGCCGTGCATACTATAATCCAAGCTCAAAAAACAATCAAGTGTAATTATAAAACATTCAAGTTATTAAAAAAGGAAAAAAACTGAAAACGAGAACAAATTTTTTTTCATAAATCCATTTGAAAAACGACAACTGACAGTATTAAGATTATAAAAATCGTCGCCTCTACCGTAATGAAATATGAATACGTTTAATATTTCAAGGTGTTAAGAAAGTTAGTCCAAATTTCTTGCATAGCAGTCATTTTTCTTTGAGATGAAATATACTTTTCTGTGTAAATATGTACTCCAATTAAAGTGAATAAATTTTATTTCTATTGTTTTGACTTGAAGTTGGAATCCACTAAAGTCCTTGTCCGACTTTCACGAAAACTGACTGTAGTGTCAAGCACAAGTTGATTATAAAGAAGACAAAATTAACGAGGTTTTCAAATGTGTTGAACTTTTTGTACTCTATTTTCTACTCAATCAACGATAGACACAACTGCGAATGAAAACTAGCTAATGATAGAAAATGTGCGAAAAATACTCGGTAGAGCGGATTTCGTATAAGTGGGCAACAGCACGACAAATTTGTAGCCGTAACGTAACAGTACCGTAATTTACCTTATCCGTAACTTCGTAATGTGATTGGACGAGCACGAAAACACTGAATGGGAAGCCATTTCAATGTTACTGCATCACCAAACCGTGTACGTGCTACGTTTCACACTCATACGAAATCCTCTCTATCAAATACACGATTACACCGACCTCTTGTCTGTAATAGAGCGGCGGTTTTCTTATGAGTGGGAAACGTACGGTACTGACTCACTGCACGTACACAGTACGTACGGTATGCAGAAACACTGAAATGGTTTCCCATTGTTTTCTTCTGAATTATCCAATCACAACGCGTAGTTACGGCTACGGTAAAGCACGCTACGGTACGGCTACAAATTTGTCGTGTTGTTTCCCACTCATGCGAAATCCGCTCTAAGCGAATTGTTTTCTTTAAATGAGTGTCCTGTTATTCTATCTCTTCTTCTGGTTTTTCGTTTTGACCTCCCCACCAATTGCCAACCCACCCTGCTATGCCATAATCAATGTCCCGTAACCAAAAACATTATACATAGGGGCTATTGACTAAGCTTGTTCGGTCCGAACGGGGATATTGGTCGAGTTCTTTTTTCGTGTTTGTAAAGATCGAGCCCGTAGGACGAGGTCCATTGTACACACGAGAAAAGAACAAGACCAATATCTCCCCATCCGGACCGAACAAGCTTGGTCAATAAATGGTTTATTATAGACATGGCAAACAAAATTATCGTTGCCGAGAGGTCCGGATGAAAAAATCTATACCTCTCAACAACCAATCGAATCTGGACCGGCTTGCCATATGAAGTAAGTTACGTAACATGAACTGAGGTGTCTTCCTTCCTTTAGCTCGTATAGAGAAGAAAATGATCAACATGAAAAGGCCAAAACAATCGCAATAGTTCGATCACCTACTTAGTTTGACGTCCCAAAATATTTTAAAAAATCTTAGAAAGAAAAAACTTAAGGAAACTTATTAATGTTTCTGTAATTAAAAGGGTTTTTTCCAGTATTAGTTTATTACTTTTAAAAACGATATTTTATTCCCGGAGAGATGTACTAGGGGTAATTCACTGATATAGATATATGCCGCTAAAATCCGAAAATCCTTACCCTATCTATGACAATAATATTCTTGAAAAACATACCCTGTTCAAGGCACAACCTTGTAAATTATAACCCTATCTAAAGCGCCAGTGTACGTAGCAGCGTCGATGATGGTCTTCAAATAACGCCGACACAGTTGGAAATTACGCGCAAAAAATTGTTTGGCGGCGAAATTAAAAAAATAATAAATCGGTTTCGAAAAAAATGAGAATTGAATACCCTGTCTAAGACTTGCAAACGTTAAATAGCGCTAACCTATCCAAGAATGAGGACCCTTTTCAGTACAATATAATGGAAATAATATGCCGTGTCTTAGACCAAAATCCCTAAAAAACTATACCCTATGCAGCGGAACATCCCCATATAGGTTATATACGGGAGTACCCTCTCCCCAGCGGGTAATTATTCTAGGATCTAATGATTTATCTGGTATCGGTCTGTAGGACTTTGTTCCTAAGAAGAGTCTATTGAGAAAGCAAAAGATAAAACCTGTAGGCGCTAAAGTTGTCACAAAGAGGAAGGAAGGCAAAATCATTAAAAGTATAATCGATTTGAAAGCAGCTGAACTAACACAATCTAAAAACCTAGGTTCTTCATGGCAATTTATAATGGATTTTTAATAAAAATAAGCAAGCACTACTCCTTCAAGTCGACGCCATATCGTATGCTGTATTTTCCCGTTTGTAGAGATTTTCAATAAAATTGCCATGCCGGGTCGCAAACTCACGAAAAAAGCGTTAAACTTGAAACCGTCTGTCAATTAAAAGCTGGAAATATAGTGATATATCTGTTGGTTTTGGTTTGAACAGTTAGATTAGATGGTTATTATATTCTACGGCCCAGCTACCACAGCTTTTATTGGATTTATTTTTAGGCAGTCTGAATTGATATTAAAGTTCCCGGCGTTCAGTTTTCAATTAAAGAAACTGACGATTTGACGGGCAGCTTTGTCAGAGTTTGAAAGCAATTGATCCCGAAAAAAAATCTCATATAAATTGAGTACTCGGGCTTTTAATGGTTATTGTTCTTCAGTTTTGGTCGCTCCCTACCTTTATTTGTCTTCAAATGAAGGAAGGGTTTTTGACATTTGCAGTCTCAAAAGAATAAGTGTGGTTTAGAAAAAAGCCTAATCCGGAGTGGAACGGTCGTATTGCATAAGCAGATTCGAATTATCGGGGCTTATTAAAAAGGGCTAGTTTGTCAGGGTATATTTAGGACAGAAATAACTTCAGAAACGCCTCAAAACTCGTGTGGAGTTCCGCGAGTTTTGGTGTATTATCTAAAGCTATAGATATTCATTTCTTTGATAAATTCAAGACCATGTACATGAAGGAGATGCTTTATCTTTTCTTTAAGTTTGCTTTTTCTTCGTAGTTTTTAAAACGTAGCGTATTTTTTAAACCTTGAGTTGGTTTAACGACCATTCTGTTTGACGGAATAACGAAGATTAGGAGATGGAAATGGGAAATATTAATAACGAACGATTCTTGGCTATTTGCCATATTTCATCAATATTGAAGAGAATCTAAAAGATTTTTTCTCGATTGAACTTGTCTTCGAAGCGTGAGCGTCGACACGTACGTACAGGTGGACTGGAAGTTGACAGACATCTGGCGGATCGAGTTCGCGATATTATTCTTGCGTCGTATTTTATTTTATCCGTAGATGAGATAAGTAAGATAAAGCTTTAGAGCAGAAGTCATGAAATTAAAAACTGAAAATGGAAGACTCTGTGCAGCGTACAGCTCTGAGAGTAACCACGGCGTAGATGCCAAAATGCATGAATTTCGCAAGGCGAACCTGTACAGTTACGTGAGGATCTATATATCCTTCTTTAAAAAATAAAGAAATGGGATTATCCAGATAATGACTAAAATGCTAGTCTTTATGCAGGAAAAACAGGAAACGTTCGTAAAAATATCGAAAGAAACTGTTTAAAAAAACAAACAAACGACTGCGGTCTCGAAGCTGATAGCTTTGATAAAATCCACAGGCCTTTAGCTGCCGTTTTGTGGTGAAAGGACTTTTAAAAAAAGAAAAGAAAAACGGATAGAATAAGCGAAAGAGACTCCGAGATAAAGTGGTATTCGACAAGATGTGTCAAAATGTAAACAATTACCACCACCGGATTTTCAAGAAACTTCAGTTTTGTTCATACACTCAGCGTTAGATTTCTGGTTGCGTCTGGCATTGTCTTGACACGAGAGCATTGATTTTGATGAAGTACATAATAGCCAGTGAGTGAATATATACGATTTAAGGTTTTTTTTAGCCAGAGCGTGTGAGTGGGAACGTTTACATGCTCTTAGAATAAGTTAGGCCTTAAGACTGACAAAGAAAAGTGGTCGTCTTGTGGACCACTTGACAGTTGTCGACCCAAATAGACGGCTTGCGTAAGAGAGTTTACATAGTTCACGAAAAATGTTGAGATTTGGTGTGGTTGAGACAAATTAATTGCACGAAAATTAGTCAAGGTATAGGACTGGATTTAGGGCCATACAAGTGGAGGTTAATGATTAAAGAAAGAAAGTTTCACAAGCTACTTTTCCTTTTCGGTCTTCCACCTAGAAACGGCAGAGGACTTTACCTCATCGATTTTATTTCTCAAGATGAGCGAGTCCAAATATGTCACCCTCGTATATTAGCTCTAAGTGTCGTGAATTAATTCCTTATTTCATTATGACGTCTCATCAAAACAATCTATTGTTTCATCGCTAAGGATCATGGTCGTGGGAGGGGGACAAAACAGTAACAACACAAATAAAATCGATATTAAATGCGTTTTGTAGACCGTAGAAAAGCAGTAACAGCCACCAAATACAGTAAATATTGTGTATTAAACATCAGTACATCTTATATTTGAAAACCAGACAATTTGAGAGTAAACTTTTCTTAAAATCTTCTGTGCCCAGTAAAGAAGGGGGAGGCTTGTTAATTGCCCTATTTCATTATGACGTCACGACTTGTTTATGGGGGACAGATATATCTGTGTACCACAAGAATAAAAATTTAAACAAAATAAGAATAAAGAATAAATTATGGAAATCAAAATAAAGGAGTAAAAAGGATATTTCGTGTATGATTCAGCTACGCTTTCAAATTTGGGAGTCGAAAGGCCTAGTTCAGACGTGGAACTTTTGCCGTGCCGAATTCAATATAAATGATAGATGATAATGAGTAGAAACAAAAGATTTGACTAATTTGCATTAGATTCGACGCGGCAAAAGTTCCACGTCTGAACTGGGCCTAAGAGTGACGATCTCCATTCGCCACCTCCATGGTTGCAGATGACGTCATCGCTGCTATTTTGGTCGAAATTAGAAAAGAATTTGTTGTTATGTCTTTGTTATTCCCGTCTATCGTGTAGGATTTAAAAAATGATTTGGCAGGATACCTATAGGGCTTCTTCGAATTCTGTTCTGTCTACCAATATGACCATGCCTTGGTTTGAGGGCAGCCTTATGCCGCAGTGATCATGGCTGACTTGATTAAAATTCAAAGCCGACCTGCGTGTTATTACGCAAAATTTCAACCCTTTTTCATTTTCTTTCTTCCACAGGTTTCTACAGGCCATATCCAGGTGGACAACTGCGTCTTCGAACAGGGCCACGTCCAAGTATCGTCTCCAGGAAGTGTTAGCATTCGTTACTGTAGTTTCAATCACTCGTTCATTATTCTACGATCAGTGGGCTTCAGTCGCGTGGAGAATTGTGAATTTGTCACCGATGACACTTCTGCTGTCATTATCGAAGGTATTCCACCAATCACGCGTCAGAGACCCATCTCTCGACCAGTGGAAGGCTGGATGCTCATCAATGGCATTGATTCACTAGGGTTAGAAGATTTATACGACCTGTCAATCTCTCACAGTTCAATCAATTCTAAGAATAAACTAAAAAAGCCCCTCAAAGACTCCACAAAAGAGCCACCATCAGTACCAAAGAAAGCCAAAGGTGGCAGCACTTTTCTCAGAGAGAACGACACACAATGTAAAGGTAACCCAGGCAACCACGTTACCGTGGTAACAAACAGTCACAGCTACCTTAATTCTGTGAAAGACGACTCGGAACCCCATAAAGGGAAGTACCAACTAGACACTCAAAGTCGTGACGTAATTCGGTCGATTCACGGTTGCGTAATAAGAAATAATCATTTCAAAACATGTAAAGGTGCAGTGTTAGTGCGGCGGCGTGGACACGCGTGGATCGAGTGTAACGAAATGGCGGGAATCTCTTATGGCATACGTTGTATGTCGGGCGCCAAAGTCGTCGTGTTGTATAATATGATAAACAACTGCGACTCTTCAGGGATATTTTTCCGTGAGAGATCCCACGGACTAGTGGCGGGAAACGACATCTTTATGAACAAAGAGGCGGGAGTTGATATCCGAAGTGGCTCGGACCCCATCCTACAGCACAATAGGATACATAGCGGGAAGAGGTCTGGCGTGGTGATATTGGATCGTGGAAGAGGTCTGATACGCGATAATGATATTTATGACAATGCAGAGGCTGGAGTGTATATCTTGTATCGTGGGAACCCTGTGGTCAAGTAAGTAACCGAGGAACAGCATTTTGATGACCCCTCCAACAAACACAGTTCCCCCACATATCCCTAATACACACAGTTCCCCCACATACCCCTAATACACACACAGTTCCCCCACATACCCCTAATACACACACAGTTCCACCACATACCCCTAATACACACACAGTTCCACCACATACCCCAAATAC
>WUAP02137517.1:0-12795 GCA_015163945.2 Stichodactyla helianthus
TTAAAGAGACGGCTCCGTGTAAACTGGTGTAAACGGTATGTACCGGTCGACTTTTTGAACGGTCAAAAATTCGTCCGATACCGTGTAATCCCGGCCTTATTAATAGGCGTTTAATGTAGTGGTTCTTTAGAAATTCCTTCTAAACAGGTGTCTTTGGAGACATGACGTCGTTCTAGTAACGAAAAGATTTTACGGTCTAAGGTTTTATTTTTGTCTCCGACTGAAAATAGGAAGAAAAAAGCAGAAAATACGATTAAAATTGAAAAATGTAACTAGCAGTTTGATTTTCGAATGCCAGAATTTTTCAAAATATAAAAAATAATTAAATAAAATTAACGGTCTAAATAATAGCGAGGGCTTAGTTTTTCGTCAAGAAGGCGGATTTACCAAACAAAGTATTTAAAAGGGATGATCTAGATAAGTAGTACAAATCTGATAGCATTAGTCAATTAACAGTCATTTCTTATCATAGGTTCCATTTTGATAGATTAGTGCCTGATACGAAGTTTTGCGTATTGTTTCAAGTTCTTGGCTGTCAATTCGGTATCAGCATTTTAGCTTTTTAATCGCGATTGAATTATTGATTTCAATCACTTTGACACGATTCCGCGATCGAAGTAACATTCATACAGAACCGTAATTTTGAGGATTATTAAAAATGTATCATTTACATAACGGCATGTGTATAAAAGAGAATAACACAAGAATAAGAAACTTGAACGTTGGAATTTCTAATAAATTTATTAAAAGCCGGTGTTTTTAATGAAGTTCACTGAAATTTATTTCTGGTTAGCGAATTCAGGTCAAAAACCAGCGAATGTTTGAACACCTCGGTTAAATGTTTATACAGCGTTAATCAAATAATTAACACTCACTTCTGAAATGAAATCTCTGGTTTAGATTTCTGTACGCCAAGTGTCGTTCCCTGCTTCAGCTGTCACAAAAGCGGAGTTCCAGATTTGTCTTTTACTTACTACTGAGTGTTTTAAAGACCAATTCCTGTGTAGATTCTAAGGAAAACTCGCTTCGTTTTAACATGCGTGTTGTTTAGATTTAACAACGTGGAGCAAGGAGAAAGACAATCATGCCTTATTTGTAGAGCACTCTGATACCAAACCAAAAAAATATGAATATATATTAAATTCAAATTAATAATTCTTCAGAGCTTTATTCTCCCCTGTGACCTGGTAAACCATTAGTTTAATGATATCGTATTCATGGAAATGTGGTATGGGTCGCAATAATGTAAACTGTCAACCCAAAGTCAACCTCACTTCGACTAATGATTAATAATATAAGGTCTTCGAAGGGCAGACGTTTCAGTTCTCACAATAGAAGCCCGAATATTTATAAATTCTTTAGTCTAGGTCTGTTTGGTTTTACCGTGAAATTCAACTCATCTTCAACGAAAAATAAAGCTGTAAAATGTGTGGTCAAGGTTTTCTTTGCGAATAGTTAACTCAACTTCGTTCTGGGTTGGAAAGCCATCATCACTATCCTTCCTTCATAGTGAACGTCCATGGTAGGAGTCAGTCATTGTTCTGGAGGGAATCTGCGACTACCCCCAACACCTTAATGAGAGTAATTTTCTCCTAATTCCCTTTAACTTGAGCTTACCTTGGTTTGGAGCTGTGGAGGTATTTATCGCTGCAGCCATGCCAGCAATCTCTCTTGGATATCGCAGTTAAAAGTGATATTTTACTTCTTCACGACTATATCAGGCGGAAACAGATAACATGACGTCAAGTGCGTGATACAACAATACCTGGGGGGTCCTTTAGGGGGAAGGGAAGGGAAGGGGCAAAGACGGAAATATTCATTGGTTACATACAGTTAAAACACACCTTTGAATTTAGATTTAAGTTCATGTAGTATCTCAAAAGTGAGAAATTTCAAGAGGGCAATCGTGATGAGGAGAAAAGAACAGAGTTTAGAGATCGTCAACCACTTTCGTTTATTAGCACAGAGTTATCAAGATCTTGTTCTTTGCCAATATGTGGGCGCCAAAAATAACAAACACGGCTTCTTTTCATATCCACATCCTTCCTCAATATCTATGTTCGACTCCTTTGCCTGCTGACCTAAGCAGTACCTCAACCTTTCCACAGAACCCACAATGGGCTGTAATCACACGGTAGTCATATTTATTCCCAAGAGAATGAAAACTTTTGTTCTTCCCCGCGTGAACTCGATCTGAAGTGTTTGAATGCGAGGCCACGCAGGGGAAATGTATTGTTTTAAACAACATGGCCCCGGCATGATTAAAGCCCATATCTAGGGATGAAGAAACAGTATTTTGTGACCCACATCATCCATCTCGATGTGCCCTGAAAATGATCCATCCATCAATGGACGGTTCATTTGTATCGACCCGCACCTATCAGATAATCCAAAACCCTTGAGAAAACTACCTTATTTCTGTCATTTGATTTAAGCTCTAAGGATGTCCTGCCCTTAGAGGTCTAGAGGAAAAGCAAAACCCGTATCCTATATCTGATATCTGTGACGAACCCTTATCAATGGAGGTCTTTGAGGTGGTGATTAGATTGGCTTGTTTACTGTTATTTTACCACATTAATTCAGCCCTCGTGACGAGGCCGTATGTCTTACTCGAGTTTCCTTGAAGACGTTAAAACTTTACTGTTCGTGATTTAGTCAGCTAACGAACTGATCGACATTGAAACTTATTTGGTTATCAAGTGTTCATCATTTATCATCATCACATCTATCAGATTCATGGCCCTTACATTCTCAAATATTAATTTATCTCATTGACAAGCTATTTCTAGTTTCTAAAATTTGTTTTCTCCTGTAAATCTAGTCTGAGCTTATTCACTTGATGTTAAACAAGAGAAAACTGAGAATTGTTCTATTTCATTATGACGTCATGGCTTGTTTATGAGGGGGACAATTGTCCATAACAATAGAAATTTGAACAAAAATCGTTCTGCTTAGAAACATTTACCAAATATAAGGTGACCTGATGTTTGATACACAATAAATTTGTGGTATTTGGTGGCTGTTCCTGCTTTTCTACGGTCTACAAAACGGATTTTATATCGATTTTCTTTGTGTTACTGTTTTGTTCCCCTTCCATGACCATGATCCTTAGCGTTTGAACAATAGATTGTTTTGATGTGACGTCATAATGAACCAGGGCAATTGGTCGCATTATTTGCCGCCTGGGAGGGGGGGGTGGGGGAGGGATCGAAGGGTTCGTAAAGGGGTTCACAAGGTTTTACAAAGTAGTGAATATAGCAGAACAACGGCAGTCAATTCATTACTTTCACATCCCCATAATGCTTAGGGGGCCAACTGTAAAGCAAAAAAATTTAAAACTTTTCATACAGATGTTGAATATATTTTCTATGGACTTGCGAAAATGTATCTTGACTTTTAATCATAAACCTGTTTAAATTTCTTTCTAGTTTTTGTTAACTCTGATACACCTATAAGCGTTTTCAGCTGGTTTTTTTTTTTTCCCTTTAATTCTAATTCATCATCATGGTAATATTTACGATTTTGTCTCGTTCTGTCCCCCCCCCAAAACGCAAAGTATTATGGAGATGTGAAAGTGGTAAATAAAGGAGGTCGCATTACTTTAATCACGTCAAACATCTCCCCTTCCTACCAGGCGATAAAAAATGATCGATCCCTAAGTATCATTTTACGAAATAAAATCCCATCAGTGAACGGTTTGCGTCCTTTGGTCGGGAGTTTAGGTTATTTTCTGACATTTTTATTTCTAAATTAAGAAACTAATTTGCGCTAATTTGGTTAACAGATATATGCCGAACAGCGGGTATTATTTCTCGTCTTATCCTCTGTGTGATCAGTTCCTATCAAACTCTAGTGCATTGATGACCACATTCCAAAATACCATCAGGATTGCCTCCAGTAAGGCTACGGCATTGTCTCAGACGAAATTAATATGCAGTTATCAATTACGTGAGTCAGGAGTCAGGTGGCGCTGCAGAAATGTTGAGCCGAATTAACTCTGGCATCTTGGCGTGTGCCAGATTATCGCTTTGATCAGCTTTTATTGTGAAGGAGATTTTTCAGATTGTCGGCGAACCTCTAGCGCTAATGACGCAAATTGAACTACTTCAATAAGAATCTTGCTACAATCTTTGACATTTCACCAGTGAACGACACTACAATTCATAGGAAATCTTTCCTTTCTTTTAATACAAGCTTTTTCCAGACAATGAGGTGACGATAGGCTTATCCGCCATATTGGATGACAGCAAGAGAGACTAACGATAAATCTTTTCTACTTCTAACCCGATAGCTTTGACGTTACATGCACATGGATTAATGACAGTAGATTGCCTATGATCTTACACTGATAAATGCGTTGATCAAGCCCTTCTATCAGATAAAATCGTGTAACAAAATGGAGAGCGATGATAGTGTTTTTAGTCTAGATCTCTAGCTAGAATACGGAGGAAAAGAGGCTGCGAAAAACGGGGTCAGGAGAAGGAAGGACCAATGGAGAAAGAACAGCGGTCAGGAGTTGGAAGTTGTTGAAACTTAGATGTCAGGCACCAGGGGCGGATCCAGGATTTTGGCTAGGGGAGGGGGGGAGGAGGTTCGAACCGCCAATAAATTTGTGATGGGCTAATTGTGGAAAATTAAAAAACGCTTCCAGCTTCTTTGGCCGGGACAATCAAGATAGCCTACGAACGGGAACTTTATTTTTAACAATCTTCACAAATTTTGAAAGATTTTAAAAACGTTTTGGCAGTATTGACCACTTTCCATACATCGGTTCACTGGTCAAACAAAAAACAGTTCCATTGAAGGTTGGAGGTACAATTTTGAATAATCCTTTGAAACGACCTTGCAACCTCGACTGAATGCTTTGTGTTTGACCAATGAACCGATGTATGGAAAGTGGTCAATTAGACCAGGAAAACGCCCGAATTGGAAATAGGATGACTTCCAAATAAGGCAACTTTGGATATTTTCTAATTAGGGGTTTGTAGTTGACATTTAGGCCGCGATTCGGACGAACCCCCGAACACCCCTCTAGATCAGCCCCTGAACACGAGTGATCATGAACATTGGTCTTTCTCGTCCGTTATCCTTGTTATTTTTTTTTGTACAGTATTTCACTCAAAAGTGTAATGAACTTTTGATTGCGCCGACGACTTTAATGTGTTTATTTTGATAGCAGGAAAACAATATACAAGCCAAAAAACAGAAAAGGTTATCAGCTTAGAATCACTGGTTGCTGTTTTATTTATTACTACAAAGTCTTAGAGAGAACTTTGTCTGGCATGATGTTTTTCCCATTATGTTCCTTGTGTGACGTCATCTGATTTAAATTTGGATATTTAGAAAGTCTTAAATATGTCCGGATGGATATTAAGCAAACGAATAACGCCAATTTTTTCCAAAACATTTTAGCATTGCATAAGGGTCAATGCGGAAACGGAAATGACGTCAACGATTAGTACTAAGATTTCTCATTTTTACGAAGATCTTCTGATCTTAAAAACGAAAACGTACTTGTCCGAACGGAAATGTCCTTTTGAAATCAACTTCTGATTAGTGCTTGCGTAGGTTCGGTGTGTTCAGAAGTGATGGATGTGAATGCGTAACGGATTTAAGCTGTATAAATAAGATGTATTAGTGCATTAACGTTAGTAAACATCAAAGTATACTAAGGGACTTATCATTGATTAGCGGGGGGGGGGGGGGTCCATTTCATTTTTACTATTTTTATCCCCTTCCCAAGATGCAAGAAACAATCAGGCCCTCCCCTCGATGGATAACAAAAAAATGGTAGTACACCCCAAAACACTCGCAAAATTTTTGATACACCTCCCCTTTTGAGACACCTTAAAAAAATGATGACTGCCCCCTTATTTGCAGCCCCTCCCCCCCTCCGCTAATTAGTGATAAGTCTCTACCCTAATTTAGATCTGATATCGAAAATTATTGCACAATTCTTATTTAATTGCTAAATCCATGTCTTTTTACTCAGGCGTTGCGTAACAAAACCAGAAATTGCGTCTATGAACATGAGAAAACATGAAGGAAGAAAACAAACGTCCGAACAACTGACTAAATTGAGACAGAAAAGGAAAACGTTTGTAGGAAACAGCATGTTTGCATTTTAAGGTTAGTGAAAGATTGTTCAGTTTATAACTGAATTTCACTTTTCCACAAATGAACAAAGACCGAAGATTCATTGGATGATAACAGAAAAGGAAAGTGACGATCGTCATTCAACATGGCCGCCATTAATTTAATTGATTTTCATCTCAAAAATAATTGCCTTTTTTATTTCGCCCACGTCATCCCACGTCATTTATTCCACGTCATTCGAATAGCGAATCAACTTCAGGGTAGTCGACACAAGAAAATCTTCTTTTTAACAGCAAAAACCTTGAAAACGTTTACAAAACTAAGGAAGGCCTGAGAGAGGATCAGTTCAGTAAGAAACAGTATATTCATACCATTGACTCCCGCAAATATGCCCCCGAATTTAAGGCCTCCGTAATTTCTAACAAAAAACCTTTTCTATAAATAATCTTCTTCCCCGAATACAAGCCCATGAGGGTTTCTTAAGGAATAAACACAGTCAAGCTAAATGTTGTTTTCTTATTAACACAAAAATGACCAACGTTCATGGGTTTACCGTTCTTTTTAGAACTTCTCCTCACTCTTGATGTGTTGTCCTTTAGCCGTACAAATAAAACTTACGAGACAGTCTTCCTCGGGTGCTCCACGATCTTTAGAAAATTTAAATTCAGTCTTGTTCAAAATGTCGACTGGATATAGCCCCGTCAATTTTTTAACGAATATTTTCAACAAAAAAGTCCACTCCCAAATATAAGCCCTCCCAAAAATACAACCAAGAAAAGGTGCATAGGTCAAATATAAGCCCAAGGCTTATTTATGGACGTTTACGGTATTTTTGAGCAGTGAAAGGTTGCTCGTCAATGCGTCAGTCTACTAAAAACCGAACAAAAGATGAAAAGATTTATTGAATGATAAGACAAAAGAAAAAAAGAAAGTTATGACTCATGACCGTCATTCAGGATGGCTGCCTTTTTTTTTTTCCCCCTGCTCAAAATACAAAAATGATCTCACGTCAGGAATAGCGAAAAATAAAATAAAAGTCTTGTGAATTTCGAGGGGAGGAGAAAATTATTCGGATGCTAATATGATATTCAAATCAAAATACAAAAAAATGGACATCAAAGGAATTATAGTGTACTCTGACTAGTTTAATTAACATGCAAAAATAATGATTTTTTTATCTTTCATATAATTAAATAATTCCTATTGTATAATATATTTTATAACGGGATCAAATTTTTTGAACAAAATGAATAGAGGTTAAATGTACACCAGCCTCATTTGTTGGATTTTTTTGATTTGTTTGATAAAAGAAATTAATGGCAGGCAGTTTGTCAATACTGACTTTTCCCATTTTCTCCATGTTTGCCGAATATTATTCTTAGAAAACATATTTTGTCAAGTGTGATCAAAATCGAGAATGCTTTTAAGAAATAAACTAGACAACTACATATAACGTAAAAAAAAAAGCTTTTTTCTTTTTTAATTACAACATGAATGTAACAAAATCAATGTCTTACCTTCTCTTAACACCTTAATCAAGTTTTTCCCCCCTTGATCAATCCCATAATTTTTTGAAATGATTTTTAAAATGATTTTTGAAATGATTTTTTTGAATGATTTTTAAAAGGTCTTTAAATTAAAGAGAGCTGGCACGGACGTGGTACGAGTTCCATTAATTTTAAGTTTGATTTTGTACCTTTGTCCCAAACCGGCTTGTACAAATGTTTTTTCGATATAAGATAGTTACCATGGTGTAAGGTAGGCCAGTTATCTTCCTGGCTTGCCCCCTCTGTCTAATAAGCCTTTTACCTTCGCTTTTGTTCCAAACAGCTGCTCCAGAGTGAGACAAGAAACTTGTATAATCTTATAACCGAACGTTTGAACGTTTCAAACACGAGTATGAGTCGTTCGTATCTCGACCAGTATCCAATTAGAGTAGCGCGTTGAAGAGACTTCGACCAAAGCACGTTCTGTAAATAATATCATTATACTTTTATGATATGGTAATATATAATCCCTGTACAAATATACATCTTTTGTTGTTGTTCTTGGACCAACCAGCTGCTAGTATTGTTGGGCAACACCAGCCGAATGGTTGATAATGAACAAATATGATAAATTCTGTTTTTGCCTTCCGAGCCGAGCTCTAATCAGCCTTGACATCCACACTTCAAATATTTACTTAACTAGAAGGACAACAGTGAGGATATCACACTGACAAGAGATTAAAAGTCGAGACTTGTAGCTCGAGAGACAATGAAGAGAAATTTGATTACGTACTTGCTACTCAGTGAAATTTAATCTTACAACAGATAATCACTTTTCATCAAAACAGCCCGGCATTTTGGCTATTGACAACAATTTATATTTAATTAAGACTGATAATTCTCAGCTCAGATACCATAACAGTAATTATAAATTTTCATAAATAATTTTTTTTCACAAAACAAGCCAAACTTTGTGGTTGTGCCTTTCTAAGCGTTGTCCTTTTTTCTTTTCACAGATCATTTTGGCGCGAAAGTGAGTATCGAAATTCAGGTGAATATAAAAACATTGAAAGGTTTTTACAGTAAAATTAATATTGTGTCTCTTCAGAACTTTATGGTTATCATGATCCATAAACATTCATTGTATTGTTAATAACCAATACAAATCGCTGTTTTGTTCTCAATAACCTAAGAGCTTATTACTACAAATATTACTACAGGACAGTCTTTCAAATATACATAAAAACTGACACTCTTGGGCACATACTGCACATTATTATCTGAATAAGAAATTATCTTCCCGGAAGTTCATTAATTCATTCATTCATTTCAACGTTTCACCAAATTTATCAGAAAAAAAAATATTTGTTTTTAAAAATTAGTAGACACAAAATTTTTCGACCATTTTCCTTTATGTTGCTTGCGCAAACTGATGAAAACACTTCATTAACTTCGTCTTTTACATTATAATCAATACGCCTTTCTTACGCGGCGACCATGTTGGTTTTATCTCATGAAAATGAATATGGCTACCGTGTGAGAAAGTTCTATGAGGAGAAACGCCGCCAAGACTGAAGGGACTTTGCATAGTACTAGTTGTCCTTTCACGATCGTTTCTTTCTTTTCTCCGCTTGTGCCATCATTTTGAACACTTTCTTTCTCTCTTCTTTTCTTTTCTGCTGTCGTTTTGCGTCTAATTTGGCCAACTCTGCTCTGTGAACTTTCCTTTTCTCTTCCATTTTTTCCTTTCGTTTGCGGATCTTTTCTTTGTTGGCGGTCTGCAACTGCTGCATCAAAGCATGCACCTGGAAAAAGAGAAAAAGAAACATTAAAATTGATAGACTTACTAAAACAGTCGGTTCAACGATATCAATTGATCCATAGCGCTTTTCTTTGAACAGATTTCCTTTTAAGTGGAAAAAATCCCGGAACACGTCATGTTTGGGGCCGTGGCAACATCCGAGGGGAACCAATTCGAAAACACGAGATCACCATTTGTCCAATCAGAATGCTGAACAATGAAGTGCGCCCAGAATAGCGTATCTGTTCCTTAGTTTTTAAAAGACAAGAAAAATTGCTGTTACTTGTACAATGAAATATTAAGAATCACATCAGAGGGGTTTGTGTTATTTATTCGAAGAGTAAGGGTACCAAGGTTACGTTGCTTTTAAAGCATCTATTTTGTAAGGAGAAGGAAGAAGGATTGCGAGGTATACAGTAAAAAAAAAGTGAAGCCCTCTTACACTTAAATAGACATACCTTCCTCTCGGCTGGCTCCATGACAACAGCACGTTTGGCTTCCAAAGTTTTCTTCCTCCTCTTCTTCTCGTTTTTAGGCTTCGATTTAAACGGTAATTCCTTTTGTAATTTGTCTGGGATGACGAGTGGATTGAAATGCCGCGTTTGACGTTCGATTGGCTGCAAACAAACCAAATGTACAAAATAATCAAAGATCATTTTAATGTGTGACTGTCTATAATTAGTGATTTAAGGGTTCTGCTTCCCTGCTGTTTCCGTTTGATGTGACACTGTCAACAAAATCGGCGCCAAACTTTGTACGCTTTTATTGCGTGCTGTTAGTCGTTCTAGACAGGAAATTAAAATCCCACGTTTTTCCGCGCTACGCTACATGTAGTTATAGAATAGCCCACTTTCGATGTTTTGGTTGAGTGATCACACACAATAAGAACTTAATCGAAGCTCAGGGGAAACAATGAAATAATCGTAATTATTCTTTTGTTTCACCAGAGCCTCGATCTAGATACTGTTGTGCGTGATCACTCAATCAAAATATCGAAAGTGGGCTATTCTCCTAAACAAAATCCCTAGGTTTCTAAGATTACGATACACGTCACTGTGTCATGTGACCAGGTCCTGTGTCATGTGATCAATCTACTGGAGTCCTACCTTATAGATGGAATCTTGTTTAACGTTAGGTTTGACTCCCTGTTCTTTCCTCATTTGTCCAACGGTCTTCATGCCTTTCCAGGTTGCCTTAGCCTCGTTTGGAAGGAGTAATGACGTCACTGGGTTGTAAAACCTGGGAATATTCACTGGATACCAGGTCCTTACGAACAATATGTCTGTAAGACGAAGAGATATGACAGGATGGAATTACGAAAGAAAAAAGTTATTGAGTATTTTAAAATGAATGGGAAAGCGCACTGGTCATGCGCTGCCTTTCACCGCTGGGGGGTCGCAGGTTCAATCCCTGGATCTGCTATTTCATGTGAGAAGAGTTGTTTGTTGGTTCTCTCCTGTGCTTCGAGGGTTTTTTCCTCCGAGATTCTCCGGTTTTTCTTCCCTCTACAAAAAACAATTTCTAAATTCCTATTCGATCTTTGGGCATTCACCTTAGATTGGAGCCTAGCTCTGTAGTGAATGACCCAGGTTTCACAACAACGAAAAGCCTTGTAAAGTAAAAATGGCCGGAAAATCTGGCTAAGTAAAGGCTGATCATCATTCCTAATCATTATAACAAGCGACTTATTCTTACCACTTATTAGAAGTTTATCCTCAAAAGTTGCGCGAAATGCTCCTTCAGGAGACTGTAGAAAGAACAAACAAAAATACCTTAAAGAATGAGATTTGTAGAAGATAAACTCGGCCATAAACACCTCGTTACTTACAGGTCAGCCGTCCACTACATTACCTTAAGTGCACGCTTTATTTGCCCTCGAATACCACTGACACTTCTTATTGAAGCCCCCTCGAACTTGGCCACTTCTAAGGCTGAATTGAACATTCCCTGAAAAATAACGAAGCAATACAATTCAGTATGTTAGAAATACAGTATGCTCTAGCTTGATAAAAAGTTTTCGTCTACGTTTTCGTAACTCGTACTACCTGTGGTCAGGTTTGTCCAAGAGAGTACTGGCTTAACTTAAACATACTAACTTCAGACTTACCTTTACAAAAGCGGTGTTCTTGTAGATTTTGTATGGTGTACCGGTAAGCTTTAGCTTTTTAACCAGCTCAATGGTTTTATCGAGTGCCAGTACAGTACCCGTGGCGGAGATGCGAAAATCCGACTGAAAATAAACAAAATTCTGTTGTCACAACTTCACAAAACCACGTCAATGCAATTTATAAAGGAATATTATTTTTGCTACGGTAGTTGCAGTCAGCTCAAGGTTACAGAAGAACAAGATAGCAGAAAAATCTAAATTGCAAGTGTGAGAAAGATTCTTAAAAAAAAGAAAATTGAAATTTTGAAATGGCCCATTATTTGTATACTAACCGTTGCCTCGGCAACACTCTGCACGGCTAGAACTCCTGTAGTCGGTGGAGCGACAGGTCCTGTAACGACAAGAAAGCATGGGATGACGATAATATTTATTTCAAATAGTGCCCTTTATTGTAAAGGCTGACAGAGGAACCAAAGTTGGTGCTTTTGATTTCTCATAATCGATATTTATATGGAAGTCGTTATTCAGAATATGGGCGCACTGGTAGAAGGCAGGCAAAGATCTAATAGTAACCTAGCCGATGCATTCATGTGGATGGATGTCTAGCTAAAGGTACACGATAGATAGCAGTAAAATGGAAATGCAGCCGTACAAAGAGCATTTTTGTACTGCCCAAAACCCACAGTACGGTAGTGCCGTGACGTGACTTGACCTTGTGTCAAAGCATTTTCATTGAATGCTTCAAGCATAGATCTCGCGCGCTGCGATTAGCTCAAGGGACGACGTCACTTCCGTCCCATGATGCATGGTGCCACGTACTGCGACTTCTCACAGTCAACGAAAACTCCTCTATATGTATACGATTGAATGCTGAGACAAGTCACTAGCGTTTATCTTACCATACATGGTAGCAGTACAGTGCAGATGTTCTGGGGTGTACTTTAAAAGTCGATGACGCCCGTTATGGTCTTGCATGGAGTACATCACTATGGACTGGAATCGTCGCCATCCAACAGAAAGGATAAGTGGGTCACGTGTTTTAAGGATGCGCTTGAACCAACGATGCTTCTTAATACGAACCTGTCAATAGAATGGGCAAGACTGAGTCAAAACAACACGGATGTCAGGTCAAAAGAACTTGACCTCAAGTTGTTGGCCACTAAAACCTTGCAGATCCAAAACAACTCAAAACAGTTGATATGAAGGTAAATGGTAAAGTAACTTTCATTTAAGGTGGCTGGCTACTATTGAATCGAGTTTCGGAGCCCACAAGCATGCGCGCGCATAATTTCCACCGAATTACC
>WUAP02137528.1:0-12790 GCA_015163945.2 Stichodactyla helianthus
CAAAAATATGAATTATTTATGAACAAATCAAAATACGTCATTTTCAAGCATTTTGCGGCGAAAAGCATTGACTATAGTCCACGGTTTGGATGGATCTTGGGCCATTTTCTAAGCTTTTGCAAAAATTTGAAATATTTATGAACAAATCAAAATAGGTCATTTTCAAGCATTTGGGGCAAAAAGCATGGACTATAGCCCACGGTTTGGATGGATTTTAAGCCATTTTCACAGCTTTTGCAAAAATATGATTTGTTTATGAACAAATCAAAATACGTCATAATCAAGAATTATGGGGCAAAAAACATGGACTATAGACCACGGTTTGGATGGATTTTGGGCCATTTTCTAAGCTTTTGCAAAAATATGAATTATTTATGAACAAATCAAAATAGGTCATTTTCAAGCATTTTGCGGCGAAAAGCATTGACTATAGCCCACGGTTTGGATGGATTTTAAGCCATTTTCACAGCTTTTCCAAAAATATGATTTATTTATGAACAAATCAAAATAGGTCATTTTCAAGCATTTTGGGGCAAAAAGCATGGACTTTAGCCCACACTTTTCAAGGATTTTTGGCCATTTTCAAACGTTTTGAAAAATATGAATTATTTATGAACAAATTAAAATAGGTGATTTTTAAGCATTTTGGCGCAAAAAGCATGGACTATAGACCATGGTTCTGATGAATTTTGGGCCATTTTCACAAGTTTTTCAAAAATATGAATTATTTATTGTCCATAAAATATAGGTCATTTTCAAGCATTTTGTGGCAAAAAGCGTGGAGTATAGTCCACACTTTTCACGGATTTTGGGCCATTTTCACACTTTTTGAAAAATATGAATTATTTGTGAACAAATCAAAATACGTCATTTTCAAGGATTTTGGGGCAAAAAGCATGGAATTTAGACCACGGTCTTGATTGATTATGGACCATTTTCTAAGCTTTTGCAAAAATATGATTTTTTTATAAAAAAATGAAAATGGGTCATTTTCAAGCATTTTGGGGCAAAAATCATGGACTATAGCCCACGGTTTAGATGGATTTTGGGCCATTTTCTAAGCTTTTGAAAAAAATTTGAATTATTTATAAACAAATCAAAATGCGTCATTTTCAAGCACTTTGCGGCGAAAAGCATTGACTATAGCCCACGGTTTAGATGGACTTTGGGCCATTTTCTAAGCTTTTGCAAAAATATGAATTATTTATGAACAAATCAAAATACGTCATTTTCAAGCATTTTGCGGCGAAAAGCATTGACTATAGTCCACGGTTTGGATGGATCTTGGGCCATTTTCTAAGCTTTTGCAAAAATTTGAAATATTTATGAACAAATCAAAATAGGTCATTTTCAAGCATTTGGGGCAAAAAGCATGGACTATAGCCCACGGTTTGGATGAATTTTGGGCCATTTTCTAAGCTTTTGCAAAAATATGAATTATTTATGAACAAATCAAAATGCGTCATTTTCAAGCATTTTGGGGCAAAAAGCATGGACTATAGACCATGGTTCTGATGAATTTTTGGCCATTTTCAAACGTTTTGAAAAATATGAATTATTTATGAACAAATCAAAATAGGTGATTTTTAAGCATTTTGGCGCAAAAAGCATGCACTATAGTCCATGGTTTTGATGGATTTTGGGCCATTTTCACACCTTTTCAAGAAATAGGATTTATTTTTGAACAAATCAAAATAGGTCATTTTCAAGGATTTTGGCGGAAAAAGCATGGGCTATAGCCCACGGTTTTGATGACTTTTGGGTCATTTTCATCACCTTTAGAAAAATGAAATTTGTTTTTTATTTTCTTTAATTTTAGTCATTTTTGGCCATTTTCCATGGACTGTAGCCCACGGTTTTGATGGATTTTGGTCCAATTTTCACACCTTTTGAAAAATATGAATTATTTATGAACAAATCAAAATAGGTCATTTTCAAGCATTTTCGCTGAAAAAGCATGGACTATAGACTATGGTTTTGATGGATTTTGGGACATTTTCACACCTTTTGCAAAAATAAGAATTATTGATGATGAAAATGAAAATGGGTCATTTACAAGGATTTTGGCGCAAAACGCATGGACTTTAGCTCACGCTTTTGATGGATTTTGGGCCATATTCACAACTTTTCCAAAAAATTGAATTATTTAATGTCCATAAAATATAGGTAATTTTCATCCTTTTTGGAGCGAAAATGATTGACTATAGCCCACGGTTTTAAAGGTTTTTGGGCCATTTTCACACCTTTTGAAAAATATGAATTATTTATGAACAAATCAAAATAGGTCATTTTCAAGCCTTTTTGGGGCAAAAAGCATGGACTATAGCTCACACTTTTCATGGATTTTGGGCCATTTTCAAACCATTTGAAAAATATGAATTATTTATGACCAAATCAAAATAGGTCATTTTCAAGCCTTTTCGCTCAAAACGCATCGACTATAGACCATGGTTCTGATGAAGTTTGGGCCATTTTCACACCTTTTGCAAAAATATGATTTATTTATGTCCAAATCAAAATGGGTCATTTTCAAGCATTTTGGCGCAAAAAGGACGCACTATAGACCACGGTTTTGATGGATTTTGGGCCATTTTCACAACTTTTCCAAAAAATTGAATTATTTATTTTCCATAAAATATAGGTAATTTTCATCCTTTTTGGAGCGAATATCATTGACTATAGCCCACGGTTTTAATGGATTTGGGCCATTTTCACACTTTTTGAAAAATATGAATTATTTATGACCAAATCAAAATGGGTCATTTTCAAAGACTTTGGCGCAAAAAGCACGCACTATGGAACACGGTTTTGATGGATTTTGGGCCATTTTCACACCTACTGCAAAAATATGATTTATTTATGACCAAATCAAAATGGGTCATTTTCAAGCATTTTGGGGCAAAAAGCATGGACTATAGCCCACAATTTTCATGGATTTTCGGCCATTTTCACACCTTTTGAAAAATATGAATTATTTATGAACAAATCAAAATAGGTCATTTTCAAGCATTTTTTGCTCAAAAAGCATGGACTATAGACCATGGTTCTGATGAATTTTGGGCCATTTTCACAAGTTTTTCAAAAATATGATTTATTTATGGCCAAATCAAAATGGGTCAATTTTAAGCATTTTGGCGGAAAAAGGACGCACTATAGACCACGGTTTTGATGGATTTTGGGCCATTTTCACACCTTTTGAAAAATATGAATTATTTATGACCAAATCAAAATGGGTCATTTTCAAGGACTTTGGCGCAAAAAGCACGCACTATGGAACACGGTTTTGATGGATTTTGGGCCATTTTCACACCTATTGCAAAAATATGATTTATTTATGACCAAATCAAAATGGGTCATTTTCAAGCATTTTGGGGCAAAAAGCATGGACTATAGCCCACAATTTTCATGGATTTTCGGCCATTTTCACACCTTTTGAAAAATATGAATTATTTATGAACAAATCAAAATAGGTCATTTTCAAGCATTTTTTGCTCAAAAAGCATGGACTATAGACCATGGTTCTGATGAATTTTGGGCCATTTTCACAAGTTTTTCAAAAATATTAATTATTTATTGTCCATCAAAAATAGGTCATTTTCAAGCTTTTTGGGGCAAAAAGCATGGACTATAGACCATGGTTCTGATGAATTTTGGGCCATTTTCACACGTTTTTCAAAAATATGAATTATTTATTGTCCATCAAATATAAGTCATTTTCAGTCTTTTTAGGGCAAAAACCATGGACTATAGCCCACACTTTTCATGGATATTGGGCCATTTTCACACCTTTTGAAAAATACGAATTATTTATGAACAAATCAAAATAGGTCATTTTCAAGCCTTTTCGCTCAAAACGCATCGACTATAAACCATGGTTCTGATGAATTTTGGGCCATTTTCACACCTTTTGCAAAAATATGATTTATTTATGACCAAATCAAAATGGGTCATTTTCAAGCATTTTGGCGCAAAAAGCACGCACTATAGACCACGGTTTTGATGGATTTTGGGCTATTTTCACAACTTTTCCAAAAAATTGAATTATTTATTGTCCATCAAATATAGGTCATTTTCAGTGTTTTTGGGGCAAAAACCATGGACTATAGCCCACAATTTTCATGGATTTTCGGCCATTTTCACACCTTTTGAAAAATATGAATTATTTATGAACAAATCAAAATAGGTCATTTTCAAGCATTTTTTGCTCAAAAAGCATGGACTATAGACCATGGTTCTGATGAATTTTGGGCCATTTTCACAAGTTTTTCAAAAATATGAATTATTTATTGTCCATCAAATATAGGTCATTTTCATCCTTTTTGGGGCAAAAAGCATGGACTATAGCTCACACTTTTTATGGATTTTGGGCCATTTTCAAACCATTTGAAAAATATGAATTATTTATTGTCCATCAAATACAGGTCATTTTCAAGCATTTTGGGGCAAAAAGCATGGAGTGTAGCCCACGGTTTTGATGAAGTTTGGGCCATTTTCATCACCTTTTGAAAAATGGAATTTTAATTGATTTTCCCAAATGTTAGTCATTTTTGGCTATTTTCCATGAACTATAGGCCATAGTTTTAATAAATTTTTGGCCATTTTCATCACCTTTTGAAAAATTTCCTTTTTATTAATTTTCTTCCATTTTAGTCAGTTTTGGACATTTTTGCATTTGGCATTGAAGCACTGTAGCATTGAAGCACTGTAGCATTGAAGCACTGTAGCATTGAAGCACTGTAGCATTGAAGCACTGTAGCATTGAAGCACTGTGGCATTCAATGTAGTGGTGTAGCACCGTGACATTGAAGCATTTTGTAGCATTGAAGCACTGGAGCGTTGTGGCATTGAAGCAATGAAGTATCGTGACATTGAAGCACTGTTAGCATTCAAGCACTGTGGCATTCAAGCATTGTAGCACTGTAGCATTGTGGCATTCAAGCATTGTAGCACTAGGTAGCATTGTGGCATTCAAGCATTGTAGCACTAGGTAGCATTGACGTATTTTGATATCGAAGCACTGTAGCACTGAAGCACTTCGTTATTGAAGCGTTCTTAAATTTAGGCGTATTATTTAATGTTGATTATCAATGGAAAACACGAAAATTACCAATAAGGAGATGAAAGGCATTTATGGCTAATGTAGAACGGGAATTGACATCAACTCATTGGGTTGACGAATAAATGATAGAGGAATGACTACTTTTTTTAAATAGGGGACCGTTCAATTTTTATGGGGATGGTGTTTTTTTTAGGGGGGGGGGGTCAACTGAAAAAATTGTCTATGGGAAGGGGCAAAGAATATATATGATATTGCAAATGGAGCAGGGAGGGTCATTGTTAATGAAATATAGACAAGATGAGGGGGATTTTTTGAAAATTTTACGAAATAAAATGGGAGGCTATACATTTTTTAAAATTAAAATTCCAAAAACCACCACCTTTCCTCTCGAAAAAAAAAAAGAAAAAAAAAAAAAAAGAATGGTCCCTAGAGAAGCTCATCGTACAACTGTTGGAGGTACCTTAACGATCTATGATACCCGTCAAGAATTGATAGTTATTGTCGTTGGAATTGCCATTTCTATCTGCTTAGACAAGGTCCTGAAGGGAAGGGAAATTAAATCCCATTTCTCTGCATCCTTTCTTGTTCTCACAGGTTCATTCCTAATGATACTGGGAACTTGCATAAATTGAGTTCATCGTGCAAACGTGTTCATATGTCGAACCAAATGCATTGCATTCTACAATAGCAGCACACATTCCTGTAACTGTACTCATCCATTTTATGGAGAACATTGTCAGAAAGGTAAGTCGAACCAACATGGCGACTATGACGTCACTACACACCAACAATGGAGCATTGTACTCGGTTTGGTATTAAAACCAGTATTCAAGGGACCTCTTAAGTTTTGGAGCATGTTTTTCCATTTCATACCACATTTCAGAAACGAACTTGCTTTGTTAATAAAGTAGTAGATTAACAAGTTACCATTTTAGACCGTGTCTAGACTTGAGTGAGTGTTTGACTGAGGTTCAACCTAATTTGAACGTACACATTGATCATTAGAATCTAAAGTTAACTCTAACTGCTACGCTTTGCAATTGAGAGAAAAGGATGACAGCTTTTTTCATAAAGTTTGAACGTCTAGTTCCTGATGTTTTTATTCCCTTTACAATAATCGATTCTGATTGGCTAAATGTCCCACTGCTTCATTATTGTAGCCCAAACAAAATCAGCCAATCAGAACCGATTATTCTTAATGTCTATCGTAGTGGTTACCCTTATAACTATTAGGAGCCAAACCTTTCAGCTTCTTATCATACTTTCTAGCACGCGATTAAATTTAATAGAGCTTTGAAGTTGTAACGTATTTCAGGTTCAATTTCTAAGAAATACTCTAAATATACGGTCACGACACATTATGGTCAGATACTTGAGGTCCTAAACCAATACAAACCTCATTGACAAGGCGTCGATCGAGGAACTGCACCATAACAGTCCACAAGGAGAACAGCCTTCCAGTGGCTGCACAGGACAATCGAATGAAATAAGGAATTGAATATATGAATATAATCAAATATGCCGGGTTTGGAGCGAAAACTTGGCATGGCAGATCTCGGCTATACTTTACATACAAATTCTTCTAATTTGAATTGAATTGAACTAACAGGTATTTATGCTAGGGCCCAGAAATGTAAGTTAACCTTTCTTGAGGTGCGATAATACGAGCACCAAAATGTGCAACTTGTTGCGCAACAATGTTTCGTTGCAAGTTCCAGGGTGATGCTCCTTTTATGACCTTATCACACAGCTGCCATGTTTATTCCCATGAGAACAAAACTTTTGTTTGGAACGTTCTGAAACGCCTCAAAGCGATGGCAAGGGGATACAAGAGATTCAAAGCCTATTGCTTCAACCATTATGGCCGCCGCGTGATTAAAGCGAATTATCACCATGAGCTCAACTTGTCACGCAACAAAAATCAATGTTGAAGGTTGCAATCACCACCTTGCTGCACGAAGAAGAAAGAGCCACAACTTGCAACATCGATTTTTGTTGCGTGACAAGTTGTGTACATGGTGGTAATACGAGCAACATCGCTCTGCAACTTGCAAAGCAACATTGTTGTGCGTTCAAATTGTACATTTTGTTGCTTGTATTACCCCACCTTTAGCATGGTCTTTCGACCGCTGGCTGTTATGATTTTAGAAGCTGAGTTGAAGTGAGATTTCCTTATGAATCACGGCTTTTTTTAAAGGGTCTATGAAAGCATATCATTTTATTGTATGAAAAAACTTTACTGTGTCATCAACACTTGAGATGTGAAAACACTAGATAAGGTTTAGATTTGATAGCCTACCTGGCTCGTGATCGCAAAATAGACCTCCTTGGCTTGGGCATAATGCTTTCCTATTTCCTATTAATGCGTCTATTTTTTTTCTCTTTTCTCGACCTCTTTTACAACCTTTTTCATTTTTTTGGTTGCTTTTCTCATCTTATTATAGAAATTTGGTGGAAACAACGATAGAAATACAATAGTGACTCACGCGCTTGAAGTACCTATTGATGCAAGGTACATACAAGTCATAGTTCTTGGTTTTAACGGATATCCATTGATAAGGATGGAGATTTATGGATGCAGTTTACCTTGATCAGATACATATGTATAGTGACTCAAACACTTGAAGTACCTACTGATGCAAAGTAAATAAAATATAGAGGCATTGTAAAAGTATAATAATCGTATGCATATACATCTCAAGCCTCATAATGATGCGACAATTAAAAGAATACATCGTGACGCTTAAGATCTAAATGCATACCATTATTACACTTTTGCAATGGGTCTATGTCCCAGTTCTTGTTTTTAATGTGATATCCATAGAAAAGGATGGGAGATGTACGGATGTAGTTTGCCTTGATCCGATAAATCTGAAGAGCGAAAAATATCAAGAAACATAAACGATAAGAAATGTGTACATCTATGAAGACGATAAGTAAAGGGAATACGTTTAATAGTAATATAGTTAAATTGTAGTATTTTGCCTAAGGTGTTACAACTTTCCTAATTTCTTTGTTTTATCATGCTTTAGAGTTATATTGTAACTTTGGTTCTAGTTCTGTTACTTTTAGGAATGTGTACTTATGTCATCAACCAATCACAGTGTAATATATTCAAAGATATTGATTGACAGGTGTCGTATTCCACTACTAAAATAAAGCCACCCTAATACAATGTAACCAGGAATCAGATATAAGTATATATTCAAAGCTATATTAGGACATTGAGTCAGATCAATAAAGATCCCGATCTCTACCGAAAGTGTCCCGTTAACACAAAAAGGCTTGTTTTGTGGGAATTTGTATAATTTCGATTAAATTTCAACATTGATCTTTGTTGCGTGACAAGTTGAGCTCATAAATCGAATTCAGTCGAATTCATGTTTTTACCTCTCTACTGATTAAAAGTTTTGCTGCCAGGGTTTTAAGTTATTTTGATATTTGATACTAATACGATATTTTTATAGAGTCTGCTATTCCATGAAAAGGGGCATAACAGCATAAACCATGCGTTGTTACTTCCTGGCCCAAAATCAAAAGCAATTTTGGAAAGATTTTTCTTACTTTTTTTTCTGCACAGCTGGAATTGTTGTATAGAATTCTGATTGCTAGGTGAAGGATGAATATGCAGGGCATTTTTGGCTTTCTTTTGAGTATATTTTGTAAGTAAGTGGACCTGGAAATACATCATACCTTTATCGAATCCATAAATTAAGTGCGTAATACGACTTAGGGCAAGACCCACTTCCTTGGTTTACTATATCACCAAAGTCACATTCAACGATTGAATTTAAAAATCTTCCAACATTTTCTTCCGTGATGCCAATCCCATGGTCAGCTCGTGCGCATGCGCTACCTCCTCCACCAATCATCATCACAGAGGCATCCGCTGAGCAGTGACACCAGAACCCGATCTTGTTACTGCTTTGAATGTTACCATTACACTTTGCCTGTGAGAATCCATCAGTAGATAAGTACTGCCCACCATACACTACATCGCAGCTTCCAAGACATTTGTTACTCGCCCAGACACGGTTTCTAAAGTTGCCATAGCTTGTTATCATTGCACGAAATGTACGAGATCTCAGACAGTTGGATATGGTTCGTAGAAGTGCTGTGTGAGACGAATCGTCAGATCGTGTGATCTTGATCTCCCTGCCAGAGACTGACCAGAAGGCAGGTGATATCATGTCTTGATTGACAGATGTACTTGTGACATTACCTTGGGCCGTCATGACGTCATACCACCAATGACCGTCATTTCTCATCCAGTTCTTTGTGCCATTGTTAGAAAATCGAGCGATCAAAGTCCATCCTCCACAGTTAGTTGTCATGTCACAGTAGACTTGAAAGGTTCTTGGAGTGTTCACTGTGTACACACCATTACGTCTTTTGCCAGATTTGTAATTTTCTAAACAATTTCGTGGAACTGTTGAAATAATAAAAAGAACGAAAATAATTGAATGATTAGATTCTATACAAATCAGGTCTTAGTGGGATCACCATAAACAACATAATTTTAAATACGCTACAAAAGCATAGCAAAATACTAAGAATAGCAAATGTTCAACAATGTATGGAATAAGTTTGATATATATTGAAAATACTTTTATAAAATATTCATACCGGTAGTACAAAGTTTTCCATTTCCTACGTAGCCACTCATACAAATGCAGTAAAACGAACCAGCTGTGTTGATGCATGTCGCATAGGTATGGCAACCATGAGCCCCACTACATTCGTCATTGTCTAATTGAAAGAATATACGTAATATTTCAAAAACGATAAAACATTTGAAAGCGAGGCCGTGTGAAAATACGAATAAGTAGTAATTATAATTAAAAGTACCGACGTCCCTTGCAGCTTCCTATTTTCAATTGTTAATCAATTCCACGATATATAAACAAACATTATCTCACAGTGACAACGGAATTTAGCTCGAACCGGCTATACTATTTGCCACAATGCAACCCAGTAGTAAGTTGAAATATGATGACGACCTGAGAAAAGATTTATTCGAACCATACTATAGAACTTACCCAAGCAATCTCTTCCGTTTCCAAAAAATCCAGTTTTGCATTGACAGAGAAATGAACCAGGAGTGTTTACACAGGAGGCGTGACTATGACAACCATGAGCTCCACTGCATTCATCAATATCTGGGATAATTAATAAAAGTTCTGTCAGGAAACGCGAAGTACTTGATTTTCCAATAGAGCGTCTTACTCCTTGTCAGGTGAAACAAAAGACAAATACATCCATATTGGTGTTCCAAATAAAAAAAGGACCAAATGAGACGTCTTCGTTTGTTTCAGGTACACCAACATGGCAGCGATACATGAAAATGCTCTTTAAAAACGGGCATCAGTTCAAATTTGTCACGGTTTTCATTGTTATTCATAGGGATTTATCTCCTATACAAACCAGTGCTGAAAATTGAAGCCGGGAAGGGATTTGATAAGTAGCAGGGAAAACCGGGATTGATAAACTGAGTTGAATGGCTCATATTATAAATTCGCGGGATGTATCTGTATAAAGCATAGGATCAGTATACAGATAAATCCCGTGAATTTATAATTAGACATTCAATTCAATTCATCAATTCAGCTTTCTCCTGCTACTTAACAAATAAAATAAGGTTAAGATATAGTATTAACAAAAGTATACTTCTTCAATCTCAAGTGCCGTAGCATTTTTTAATTCACAAAACTAGTGAAGGAAGAATTAATTGAACATTTGTACTAATTGAAAATATTAAACGTACAGTTATTCAAATGAAAAACTGTTGCTGGAAATGTATGTTATGAGACAAAATATTATATTTTTCTAACCTCCCAAAATGAGACATGAGGTCTGTGAATAACAGTAATTATCTTATAAAAACATGATAAATCTTACCATATCTTAGTCCATTAACAAGGATAACTATCCCTATACTATTTCAACGCACGTATAGTTTTAACAATGATTATTCAATCTATTTGTAGGATTCCTTCTTAAACTCCTCCTACTAGTACCAATACCTATGGTCACACCCTAAATAGTTTTACCCCTATTTCTTGTCATATTTTCAATTTATTCTTTAAAGTATTATGATAGAAGTATGTATTATAATCTTTTCTATACCTTCAAGATATATTCATTTATTAGCTTTACTTTTAGCTTTGCTTAATTCTAAGATTTGTACTCGTTATTCTTTCACTAGGATATCAGACTTAGGAATGTGCTTTCTTTTCTAGCCAATCACATTTGAGTAATCGTTCCACATAGATCGAATATTGGCACCTGTCAAAAGATGCCTATAAATATAGCAACCCATGTAATCGCTTAGTTAGTAGTAGTAGTTAGAGCACAGTAATAAAGACTCGATCAAGAAGGTGACATGTACACACTTTCTTCTTTGGATTCTCATGTGTTGTTTCATACCGGTCATCCTCTCACTCTTTCTTTCTGTTTTCGCGGCTTGAGCTCTTCTTTAAAGCCATCACCATCACATTCAATCTCCTTGCAGATAGCGACTCAGAAATAATGAAAATATTTCTAGTAGATTGCACTACTTCTATTCAGCGGTACTGCTGTTCAGGTTCCTCCTCTACCACTTCACGCTCTCCTAGTAGAATATCGTGTAGAAGATCGAAATCTGGAAGAATTGCAGACTGACTAAACGTATTTTGAGTGATAAAGATATCCGCATCATCGCTGCTCTCGTCGGCCGTAGTTTTTAATCGAGCAGTAAGCTCAAAGGCCACTAAACAAAATGAAGTAAAAGCCCGGTATTTCGACATGCAATTCATTGTTAATGCCTTGGGAATACTCAGAAAGCAATGGATTTTTTCTGTGTTCGCACTCAAATGAATATAGTATTTCGTTTAAGGATTTTTAACACAGCTTTTTATTGTTAATTTGTAAGCGTGACTTAAGATACTAAAGACAATGAAATTAATACAAAAGTGTTTTAAATTCAAACGTTTCTCATGGGAGAGTTGTTTTAAAACCTTGACAAATTTGAACTAAATTAGTTAAATACCTCGAACGTCGGATTTAAGCCCTATACATGAAGCATGAAGCTTAAAGTCTCCGTTCTCGGTATTTAACTCTTACTTAGATAATCGCGATTAGGCAAAATTAAGGGCTGCAAATTGTGAAGAATGAAGATGGAAAAGGAAAGGAAACTGTGAAAATAATAGGATAAGGATAAAATAAAACGTAACACAGAAAAAGAAAGGAGAAAAGACGAATAGAAAAGATATTTGTTATATGTCAAAGGTTACGTCTGATGATAAAATCGAAGGCTGTGCAGGCTGTGATTAGCTGCTCAATTAAAACAGTCTAGAATTTTCCTCAGTACGAACGATTTTCTGTATTTGAACCGAGAAACTGGTTCTAAAATCCCTGAAGTTACTAAAGCACGTTAAGGCCTGGGTCATATGAGATTAATCCAAAAAATTAAAATAGCAATATCTCTACTAATATTTAATGTACTAAAGTATGTTTTGGACCCATAGTGACGATTCGGTTCCTTAACATTTTAATTCATGTATGGTCAGAATTTGGTGGTCACGTGACCCATAGGACCGAAAAACAGAAATAAAAAAATGGGCCGGTGAAAATGCATTATTTAAAGTTATTTTTTGGGGTAAAAATGTTAAGGATGTTTAGGCACACAAACCTGGGCTTTGTATGGATGACCACATCTCAACAGTGAAGAGAAATATGCAAATTTGTAAATTC
>WUAP02137539.1:0-12790 GCA_015163945.2 Stichodactyla helianthus
CTCCAGCTGACCCGTAAATGGTTTCGCCCTGCCATACGACGCTTCAGCAATCGATGTCTGGATGTATGGTTCCAAATGTGATGAAGTAATTAAAATGACGAAGAAATGAAAAAATGAAATACAAACTCAAAGGGAAGGATCACCAAAAATCTGTGCAGGCCTTTGAGGCCGGAGATCATGTCACTTTATGTAATATTTTTATATATATAATCCAATGCAAGATGGCGGCGCTTCTTGATCTTGTACCCAAATTCAGATTCAGCCCCAAAATTCTGTGCGGCACGAGTTCGTTTCCAGTCCTCCGTTGGATTTCGGGAAAGGGAATTCTTGTGTACCAGCAGTTATCCAATCACGTCGACATTACGCATGCGTACACAAATTCAATACTTCCTAGGGTTAATTTACTACAGTCAGCAACATTTAGTTCGGGTTTATCCCTGAGGTATTATTTCTACATGCTTTTAAAGTCGATCAGTGAAAGTTTCGTAGAGGATTTCTACCAAAAAGATATGTCACTTGATGACCTTACTCAGAATGGTGTTGATATATCGAATAACACATGCACTTAACTCTGGTGATTGATCTGTCATAACATGAGATAATTCAACGTTAAATAAACAGCCCAGTACGTAGAAACGTAGAGGGTTTTCAGCTGCTTTACTTATCTCCCCAGCCATCCCTGCTCTTCTATGTACCTAAATCAAATGTCAAAACATCGCTAGTAGCTAGCTACTGAAGCAATAATTAAGCTTCTTAAACCTAACCCTTGTGTGTTTATAATATTTTCTTTGCCCTGCTCTGTCGAAGACGAGCCAAACATGGGATGTGGTGGAAGCAAAAGCGTAAAGATAAAGGATACTACTACTAGTTCTGGGACTTTGACGAAGAGACAGATTGAAATGGTAAGAGAGTCGTGGGAACTTGTCAAGCCTGATATCGGTGGACACGGAGTGGTATTCTACACGAAGTAAGTAATGAAGTAGTGAAGAATTTGGTACGAAAAAAATTTCGAGCTAAGTGCCTCCTTGAATTCAAGATTAACTAATGCGAATCTTAGAACTAGTGCAGCATAGTTTAAATGCTTGACTAGCTTGCAAAAGCATCCAGATTTATTCATGAAAATGAATGTGGACGACTTGCGTGTCCAGGACAAAGTACACCGAGAGGTTCATCATTCAAGATCGTTCATTGATATAACATTGAAATGGCTTATTCCGCGTATTTACGTGTGATTGTCTAAATCTTATTTCGCGAAAATATATCGTAAATCCTCGTTGTCGACGCTATCTACAAAAGATTTTTATCAGTGTAAGCTATAAAATACAGTTGAATGACTACATGCACGAGTTTAGTGTTTTAGTTTTTTCGTTTGTTTTAGATAATCCGTTCGTGGGTCAAGTTTTCTGTAACATTCTCTTTTGCCTGACCAAAACAAACAGTAACTCTGAATACGGAATACATTTTTAAAAGATTTCATTCGTACAAAAAATTACCACAGTTTTCTTTACTAAACTTTCTATTTTCTTAGTTCACACTCTAAGTTTTTCCACGTTGTTTTTGTTCATTATGCAAGAACGAAGATTCTAGAATGGACTGAGGCATAGCTTGACTTGCGCTGTAATTCACACAGAAATACCTTCAGTATAGTAGGCCTAGACTCTTAACGAGAAGCAAAGTACAGATAATCTTTTGACGTAAGATGACCTCTCGGTAAACTTAAAGTCTAGTTGAAGTATCTTTATTTAGCTGTGACTAATGAAGAACTACAACAAAAATGCTGGGAATGGCTCGTTTTGCTTTTCAATGCTTTTGACTTTGCTACGGAGGTGATGATAGAAGCTGTTTATGCAGATTATAAACAGATTAACGCATTTTTGGTTCGCCTAACCACAAAACGAAGGTGAATTCTCGTCGAAACTTCGGCTAAACCTCGGCTAAGCTTCGGTGAATGCGACAATTTTGCATATTTTCAAAAATTTCATTAGTCAATCAGAAAATTTTTAGTCCTTGTTTGCCGGAACTAAAAGGAAAACAAGCCGTACACAGCGACTACGCTCGAAGTTAAAGCATTATTACTGCGCATGCGTTGATTTTTTTAAAAAAAAAATTATTTTTTATTTTGTTTATTTTGGCGTTCCTTTAACAAGCCGCAGTAGTTTCCAACAAACTGTAACTAACTCGCTTACTAAAAGGCTAGTTTTCACTTGCGTCGGAGTCGGAATCGGAGTCGGAATCGGAGCCATAAGCAGTTCATAAAAGTGAAAACCGATTGTCATAAGCGGAATCGGAATCGGAAATAGAAGCCTCGATTACATGTTTTTTGCATTGGAGAGGGCCTGGAGAACGGCATTGTGATTGGTTGTCTGCTTCTGCTTCCGATTCCGATTCCGACGCAAGTGAAAACCAGGCTTAATATGTCCTCGTTTCAGGTTATTTTCTGAGAATCCCGAAATGCAACAGCTGTTTTCCTTCAAAGAAGTCGAAGGAATCGACAAATTGAAAGAAGACGAACGCTTACAGTCCCAGGCCAGGCGCGTCATGGAAATGGTCGGAAACGCCGTGGAGGGACTGGACGACATTCCTGCTCTCGCTGGCGTTTTGAAGACTCTTGGTGCTACACACGTCAGATATAACGTAAAGGAGGAACATTATGGGGTAAATAACCTGTAGTATTTTAAAACCCTTATACTTTTTTATCCCATTCTCGTACCCAGACCCTACTCACTAGCAAAATCATAGGTTTCGCCGCGGTAACTAGTGAGTAGGGTCTTGGTACGAGAATGATACTTATCCAACAGTGTTTTGACTCAAGGAGTCAAGGTCATGACCAAAGGGTCATTTAAGTACAGTACTAACAAGGTTTTATCAATTTCAGCCTGTAGGTGAAGCTTTGATATATGCCTTACAAACAGGACTAGGAGAGAAATTTACACCGGAAGTGAAAGAAGCATGGCTTGCTGTTTATGGAATAGTCGCTGACTCAATGAAAGCGGGCGCACGAGAGGCACCACCAGCATAGATCACGTGACCTGTCGCAAACTCTCATCGTTATTTGCTACAGATACAAAAACTTGAGATATAGAAGTTTGAATGGGTCAACACTTCATTCCCATTGCTGTTTGTAAAAGTATTGGTGCATTGAATTACTAGAGGTTCGGATGGCGGATCGGAATAGCATTGTTGTTTACTGAAATTATATATATGTCCACATGGGCAGCTGTCACTAACATCAAAAGCGCTATCCCGCAATCTGAACTAGGAGTATCCTCCAACCTGAACTAGGAGTATCCCACAACCTGAACTAGGAGTATCCCGCAACCTGAACTAAGGAGTATCTTTCGAATAAAAGCTCGTATTGGTCAATAAAATACTGAAGGAGGGAACCGGATTTTCTTTCCAATATAACGTAATCACTCATCGAGAAAACTTTTAAGATGTTAAAATGACGTCATATTTGACAAAATAAAAAGTGACCTCGTGCTCATAAACAAAATTATTAGTGAAAAACAAAATTGCATGTTATTGAGTTCATATGATTTGCATTCTCAATTCTAACCTTATCGTGTTCACCATTTTGTAAATAGTCTTACAAAATATTTTATAAAAGTTATACTAGCAAAGAAAAAAGGAAAATAAAAAGTAAATTAATAATTTTTATTAACAGATAAAGCTCGCTTTCTTTCTTTCTTTCTTCTTTCCTGTTTAAAGTGCGTTCACATACCTTTTGACGAGTCAGTGAGTTCCGAAGTTCTTCCGGAAGTTCCGAAGTTTAAGTTGTACTTTGGAAGCTCCAGCGAACTTCGACTCTTACTCAGATTTCCCGCATAAGTTCGATAATTCGTTAAAATCAACTTCAAGGTTTACACTGAATGAGCCTCCACCAAAGAAGGGCAGTATTTTGATTGAGGAGGAAAAAAAGTAGAATTTGCAAAGAAGACTGAATATCTAAAAGATTGCCGAACCTCCTCGGCTAGTAAGTTCGAAGTTGGCCAAGTAAGAAGTTCGTTGTAAACTTCCAAAGTACATCTTGGTCACTTCCGAACTTCCGAACGAACTTCGTAACTCACTCGTCAAAAGTTATGTGAAACGCGCTGTAATATGGGCTTTCTTTATTCTAATTCTCTTCCCTTCCACGTTTCCTTTTTCTCTCTCTTTTTTCCTTCCCTTTTTCTTCCATTCATTTATAACCCCAAGCCATCCAACAAGCCATCCTTTATTTCCCCTTTTATGTTTTTCCGATTTCTTTCTTTCTTTCTTTTTCATTTTCTTTCATGCTATCTTTCTTTCGAGTGTGACAGTAGCCTGGGTCCTAGTGGTCACCCCACCCCACGTGACCCACACCATTCCTACAAGATGGGCTTCAAGATGGCAACTGGAAACAAAATCCTAGAAGAAAAACCACCTGAAAAACGCCCCGTCAATGGCTTTCACCCTAAAGAAAACGGCTATATACCTACCAGAAATGGTGAAGTAAAGAAAGGAGCCGTTGAATTCCACGAAGAGTTTGAAGAAACGCCGCTTTTAGTGGCAGTTTTGACCTACATTGGTTACTTTGTCCTTGTTGTCTTCGGCTACCTTCGAGATTTTATGCGAAATTACGGAATAGAAAAATCCAAAACAGGCAAAGAATACAAAAACGAAGTAAGTATGAACCTCTTTATCTCGCTCTGTCCATGGTTTTTATGCGAGAATCCAATTGTGAAATTTGACGTCTAAGACCTGCGTTATGAAGGCGTTGACCTGAAGCTCGCGTCTCTCAAACGATTTGCGGCATACATTCAAGTATTCCAAACTAGTATCCTAGAGTACTATATCACCAAAAAGCTTGTAAAAATTGTTTATATTTTGTTTATTTTTTTCACTTGTAAACACGCGACTTGAATTTGTTGGTTCGCAATTTTGTCACATTTAGCGTGACATAAGCTTAACACTAATGTTTACTTACCATACTTAAATTTTCTTTAACCTCACTAGATAAACAACGTTATTCATCGATCAAAATAACATCCACATGTCATCCTTATGGAGGATTTTTTGACGTACAAAAACGCAAAAGTTAAAACTTAAATTAAATTTTCACATCACGTTACTCTTGTTTGGTATGTTGATCAACATTACATAAATGTGATATGTTAACTACTTATTAATAAAAATTTCACAGTTGGTTTTAAATGAATTTAAAATTTGGATCCCCAATGGTTTCTTAACAATTTACTTTATTTATAATAAATTTTTCAAAGCTTATTGTCTTACTGTACATTTTGATTTTCATGATAAATTATATCCCTGAAAAAGCAAATGTGATTGTATGATATAAGATTTAAGATTTGTTGAGATCTGTTTTGATCTGTTTTGCAAAACAACTGATTTGAAATGGTCTTGTGAGCACAAGTAAACTGAGACATTTCAAATAAACGATTATACTTTTTAATCTAGACATGTTTCGGCAAGACATTTGCCATCTTCAGTAGAAGGAATGATGATTGTTTACAATGAATTATATATACGAGAGATTATGCTAATTATAATTTGAAACTTTTAAAATTGCCAGTCTCTCATGCATGTTGTAAATAGCAATATTTTGTAAACATTTTATGGCCTTCAGGCACTTTCACAAGTATAGCAATACTTCATGTAATATAAGTGCCTTTGTTATGCAGAGATTGGCTAATGAAACAAAGCAACTTGTGTGGAGCTTTTATGAAAGTGGCTGGCATATTAACATCACAACTGTTTTGCTAGTAAACATGAAGTATCACTATTTCTCTTGAGCAATTTTTTTGTTTTCTTATAAGGCTTGCAAGGATACATTAGTATTAAGAAAGAATTCAACAAACAAAGAATTCTGTTAACTAGATGTCATAATCACCATCTTAATGTCTAGGCTTGAAAATTAAATACCAATGTCAGCTACGTGCCAAACTGATTATGACTGACTGTCCATTTTGGCATCTTCCAAAATATTAGGTTCAAAAAAATTTCAATCTAATGTGATATTTATCTCTTTATTTTCCAGGGTTTCGTGCCTTTGTATTCAGACTTTGAAAGCTTTTATACTAGAAACTTATACATAAGAATAAGAGATTGTTGGAACAGACCAATAGCAAGTGTTCCTGGGTCACATATTGATATTGTGAATAGAACAACTGATGATTATGGATGGACATTTAAGTAAGTGAGACTATTGTCAAATCAATCTCTTTGTTATCTATATTTACAATAGAATTTTATTGTCCTGAGAATTGATGTCTGAAAATATTTTATTCTTTTGTTCTCCAAATAAAACTGTTTCGGGAATTGCTACAAACAAATGGACTATCACAAATCATGCATTGTGTTTGGCCATGATATACTACAGGTTTTTAGTGATAGTGATTAGTCTTTGTTTACTTTATGCAAGTGTTATAATGCAAGTTTTCTATTTATAGTTTCAGCGGTGAACATACCAAGGCTTTAAACTTGGGTTCCTATAATTATTTGGGATTTGCTGAGAATGAAGGGCCGTGTGCCAATTCTGCTGAGCAAGCAGTGAAAGAGAATGGGATTGCCGCATGTAGTACAAGACATGAATTTGGTAAGAAGGCTTCTTTTTTCTACAAATGAAAATTGTCCAGTCAAAAAGACTACAAGTTTGTAGTTACAGTCTTCAAAAAGGAATTGTTGCACTGCAGTCATGCTTATTCCAGTTAGAATAATTGATTACAAACTCATTTCTACAGTGTTAGCCTCATTTCAGTGTCAAAATATGCATAAATAACAAAGAGGGATCCAAGAATGCACAACTTTAACAGTGCAAAGACTTTGAAATTCCATGGACTTTCACTGAAACGTGAATATTATACACAAAAAGGAGGCTAGGCTAACCCCTGTATAGCAGAGAACTTGAAATTGGAGTATTTTGAATCATCTCTGGCACTAATTTATTTATTTAGTTTTGTTGTTGATTTTGATTTCAGGCACCCTCAACATTCATGTCGAGCTGGAGAAGATGGTGGCAAGATTTGTAGGCAAAGAATCAGCCATGGTGTTTGGCATGGGTTTTGCCACCAACTCCACCAACATTCCAATTCTTATGGGCCTGGGTGATCTTATTATCAGTGATGAACTGAACCACTCCTCGCTTGTATTGGGTGCCAGGCTTGCCAATGCAAAAATTAAAGTATTTAAACACAATGGTGAGTTTATAACTAAGCAATATGAAACATGCGTGCATATCTCTGTAGCATGATATAAACACGCTGGGAGACGCAGAGCACAAGAAAAGCAAGTGTAGGAACACAAAGCGTAGCCAAGTATTTCTTTTGCCTGTCCTGTTCTATTGCTTGACAGCTGATTTAAAAACAGCCAATCAGCATGCGTGTTATATCATAAATATTTTATAATAGTGAATATTGCACCACTTTTGTGCCTTGGACCTGCCATCAGGTGTGAATAGAGATGCTTGTGAGTTCTCTCCTGTGCTTTGAATTTTTTCCACTTTCTCCCATTTTCACCCCTTCTTGGCTTCCAAACTCCTATTCAGTCTTTGGGCTTTCACTTACATGTAAACTCAAGCATCACTGTGCTAAGATTGCCTTGTGTTGTTAAAATTCAATGATAAAAGCAAAGAGATGCTATATTAAAACACAGATGCAAAAATTAGCAGTATGTTTAGTAATGATCATCAAGCAAAGTTCTTTATTTCTTTTATCATAATACCTACTGAGGCTGTGTATTGTTCATACTTGTTTTACTCAGATATGAAAAGCTTGGAAAATATTTTAAGGACATCAGTGGTCCAGGGTCAACCAAGAACTCATCGTCCATGGAAAAAGATATTGATTATTGTGGAAGGGGTTTACAGGTATGTTAGGAATCTATACATTATAATATACCAGATCCAAAAAACGTTATCTGGACTGAAAGTAAGATGATGATGACTGCAAAGGACACTGGTACTTGTTATTCTTTCAATTAATTTATTCATCTGTGATTTGAAAAATTTATTCAAATGAACATTGCCATTGCCATTTGAAAATAAAAATCAACATTTCTACATTGTAAATTCCAATTTGAAATCAGTGGATGAAGAGCCACTCCATATATTAAAGCATCTTTAAAGTAGAGTTCTTCATTTAGTTCAGTGATATATAATGCATCAATATAATTAACTATATAGCAGCTCCATAAGAGTAACAGCAACTCCACCAACATCAGCATCTTTTTTATTTTCCATCAGCATGGAAGGATCCCTTGTGCGGCTGCCAGAGATAGTAGAACTAAAAAAGAAATACAAAGCATACCTGTACCTGGATGAGGCCCACAGCATAGGAGCAATAGGAGCCACAGGTAGAGGGGTGGCCGAATACTTCAATGTGAACACTGAGGACATTGATATCATGATGGGTACATTTACCAAGAGTTTTGGTGCTGCTGGAGGATACATTGCTGCTTCTAAGGTGAGAATAGTGATATGGCGATAGCCATGCTGTATGGTAGAAAATTACTCTCTTTCAGAGCCATCATATTCAGCACTTTCTCACAATTCTATACCTCGTACCAGGGGTATACTACACTTATGGTACCTGGTGTCTAACATTGTGTGCTGCCTATAGACTACAGTATATCACTAGTCTGCAGCAGCAGTGCATTCTAGAACTGTTATCTCAGCTAAATAACACCAAACAAAAGAACAACAAAGCATGACATCTTTTGTTTGGCCTTATTTAATAGAGATAACAGTCCCAGACAGACTAGCAATATAGTCTATCACACTGGTATAAACATTTACCTGAATTACAAATTCTTATCCACTGATTTAGCTTTCCTAATATTAAACTAAAAACTCATTATACCCTTAGGAAATAATCAGGCACATAAGGGCATGTTCTCACAGTGCTGCTTATGCTTCTTCAATGTCACCTCCTGTCGTTAATCAAATCTACACAAGTATGAAAATTATTCTTGGTGAAGATGGCACCAATAAAGGTTAGCATGTCCATAAATACAATATTTCTTTGGATGGAATGTCAGTTTTAGGATATCCATGCCAGGGACCACAGGGACGGGCAGGGGTGGGTCAGGGGGGCTTTTGCTCCCCCACTTTTTTGTGGATAATTCACCCCTTCGGCATTAGCCTGGATTGTGTTACAGTCACCAAAATGTTCAGACATTGTTCTCGGATTGCCATACAAATGTACTAACTTTTGAACAAATTATTCACTTGATTTGTTTATCTGATTCTGTAAATAAAAGCAACATATCATTTTTCTAACTTGATTGAAGATTTCCTTACTGTTATTTAGAGAGCTAACTAAAACAAATCAAGCAAATAATTTGTTCCACAATGTCCGAACATTTTGGTGACCGCAACACAATCCAACACAATTTATACCATGTGACAGCTAACATCGAAGGGGTGAATTCACACTTAAGATAACATAACCAAACTTAGTTAGATGCTGTCTTGTTTTATAACCAGCCTTAATTTTCAAATGTTAGGGGGCCTTCCCCCCTCTTTTAAGGGTGCTCTGCAGTCCCTGCATGCAGTTATGCCTGTGACTATTGCAGACACATGGTACAGTTGTAGTATAGAAAGTATCTGTACCTGTAAATCGATCTGTATACAAGGACATAAACACTCCTGTAAGGGCCTTATCTAAGCATTTAAACATTTTTTCCCTAATTTTCAGGGATGCAGAGGATTGAAGCCTTGGCAGAAAATACTAAGTATGTTTAAGCTTTATTATATCTACAATCCAATTCTTTGTTTGTACATTATTGGTATGACATCACGGCCATGGTGGTAGTATTTAACAAAAGATTTCTCATTAGGTGCTTTTGTCTGTACCACCAACACCCTTTGGAATGGTTACAAACCATCAATAACATTTAACTTGTCCTAACAGATTGTATTGATTTTTTCTAGATACTTCAGACGTCGTTTAAAGGAAATGGGTTTCATCATATATGGACATGAAGCCTCACCTGTAGTACCTTTGTTACTGTACATGCCTGCCAAGATAGCGTAAGTGATGCAATTCAAAACTGCATTTCCTCCAATTCCCCACAAAGCTACATTTTGTTGGTTAATTGTGATCACTGACAAATCTGATGTTGTCTACGTTTCAGTGCATTTGGTCGGGAGATGTTAAAAAGAAACATAGGTGTGGTGGTAGTAGGGTTCCCTGCCACGCCCATTATTGAGTCCAGAGCACGATTCTGTCTGTCAGCAGCACACACAAGAGAAATGCTGGATAAGGTTAGTGACAATTCTTTTATAGACCTTTTCAAATTAACTGGAATGACCAAATTTAGTTCTAAGTCCAAGTTGGGCATCACTTATACGATGAACAATTACACAAACATGGCTTCCTCATTATCAACATGGTTCGCACAAGCCTTGAAAAGTCCTTGAAGATGTGTTGAGACCTTGAATACTCCTTGAATTAAGAAAATTTGATTTTTGTCCTGGAAAAGTCCTGGAATTTTTTCAATTTCTCCTTGAATATTCCAATTCTGACCTTGAATTTTGTGGGTGCTGTTGGCATAATTCTTAGTCAGCCCCAAAACAAGATAAATCTTAGTCATCAGTCATTTCTTGTAACAAAAACTTTGTAACAGGGCCTTCTCTTCTTGCTATTTTTAGAATGGCAGAAAACTCTAGGGATGAGTTTCTTTAGTTCCCAGTGTGTTCTGGATAATTTTCAAGATGGCGTACATTTGGCTCCTTGGTATTCGGGATCTTTCATTATAAAATAAATTCGAAAATAGTCCTTGAAAAATCCTGGAAAGTTTTCCTTGAACTTGTGTTTGTATCAAGGTCCATTGGCATAATGTATTGTTATTATCATTATTAATTTATTCGTTATCTTAGGCCTTGGAAGCAATTGATGAAGTTGGTGACATCCTACAGCTCAAATACTCAAGAAAGCTGAAATCAAAATAAGCCACCAATAACAATGGAATATTTCAGTGAAGGCCAGCTCACACAGTGGTCAGATACAAGAATTTACTTCATGTGCTAAAAATCATACCTCTGTGGCTGAATATAATCTAAAAAGACCACTTTTCTTGGAATCCAATTCTCTAAACACAAAGAGTGTGCATGTGTCTGTGTGTGGAGTGAAAGTGGTCTCAGCTATACGGTATTATTTTATCCTCTTTTGGGTGAAGTGGGAAGTCTCGGCATGGTTCAGATGCCAGGTCACCTTCTGTCATTCAAAGAATACTAACTCAGATTTTTGTAAATCTGATGGATGGAAGCTAAAACACCAAGTGAAAACATTGTTTACACTGTTGTATAATTGTCAGCGTATAATATTAGTGTATGTCTTATAAATCCAGTTAATCCACCATCTCCCATTCATTCTGAACGTAAATTTTCACAATATTGTGTAGATAGGCCATTATAAATTTGATAAGATACATAATTAGATTAATGTATCTTATTAATTGTTCAATATTATCACTATTTTGGTGAAATTGTACATCACCCTCACTTTGAGTACATCTAACAAATCACTGTAATATGAATAATTATTCTGAAATTAAGAAATGGACTGTCAACAATCTGCATGCATTCATCATGTACACTGCTGGTTTCAAAGAACAAAAGAATTTTAATAGTCAGCTTACTTTCTTTTTCCCCTAACTATAAAAATACAGTAAAGCTCAGAAGTTTGTCATGGTGTCTGTGCATGTAATTTGGTGATGTTGTTTAAATCTTGAAACACAAACAAAATTTTTAAGATAGGATCATTAGGATCATGAATTATACTCGGAAACCAAGTCGGCTTCTTCCTAATACTATTTAGAGCTAACACTTTCATTTAAAGTTTATACAGCAAGCGATTAATACACCACAAAAACCGTACATTGACATTCATGAGCTTTTGAGCTGCATGTAGTTTTGCTAAGCTACTAGAATGGACTACATGTGCTTGGATGGACTACACTCAAATGTGTGTACTCCATTAACAGAGTCTGTGTTAGTTACACACGCATTACCATGACAAACTTCTGAGCTGTAATGTACTTAGCCATTCAGCTCACTGGTATTTGCTATGACATTAGTTCCAAATATTTTCAATTCAGTCTTGGGTCAACACTTTTTCCTCAGCAATGCAAATTTAGGAAATATGAAATCTAATCAATTTGTTATGTTTTTAAAACTTGTCTATGTTTTTGCTATTAAGTCAAAAACTTTGAGAATTTTTTTATCACAAGATCCTACAAATAATTTACATTATGAAAGGAGAAAATAAACTTGTATGTAGTGTCATTCTCTAATATGTTGAAATTATAGTGTCATTCTGTTGACTTTACATGCATCAATAGACCAAATCCACTTTGGTGTAACGTTGTCCCATTTTTGACCATGTGTCATTCCCTTGAGAATATGATTTTTTGTTTGAGGCTCATCCATATGTTTCTTCTCGAATGCTACTGAGAAACAAAGAAACAATACCCAAGGGAATAACACGTGGTCTGAAATAGTACATTACATCCAAGTGGACTAAGTCCATTTACTTTCTTGACTTTGTTTTTGTTGCCAATTTTGATTTATGGCTCTTTGTCCAAAGCAATACCTAACAAGAAGCAGGGTCACAGGATCATGTCCCCCCCCTGGATATACTCCTGCCATCATTCCTGTAAGGTCTTACTACACATTAACTTGTGGAACTCTAGGACCTGGGTTCATCGAGGGTAATGGCTAGTTTTAAATCTAAATCTAAATCTCTTTATTTAAGTGCCTAGTCGTTCTAGCACTTTCGCACTAATTGGGGGCACTATCACTCACACACACTAC
>WUAP02137550.1:0-11842 GCA_015163945.2 Stichodactyla helianthus
TAATATTGTTTTATCAACTGTCAAAGTTTCAGAAAATTTTCATTTACTTTGGATTTGCCCGCGAACGTCCTTAAGGTAATATTCAAATATTGTATTATTAATGGTTGCTATGGTTACCTAAAAAACCCTGAAGATCAAGGGCCTCAGTACTCTGTGAGGTTTCAATGTTCTCTTCCTCATTTGATCTCATATCACTACTGCTTCTGTTCCTTCCTGTATCATCGTATTCTGGTGTGTCTTCGATACATGAAGTGGACTGGGAACGAGCACGCGCCAGAATTGGCCTTCTTTCTTCCTGATGATTTGATTGGCTCTCCTCCTCAACATTTTTGCTTTTATCATGGCATAAGTCCTCTTTAGCTTTAGATGTACTTGGTGAAATAAAATGGTAAATACTGCTATCACTAAATGTCTGTCTAGTTTCCAGGTTGTTGTGGCTTCCAAATAGGACAGCGTCTGATTCTGAACTTGTACGAGAGAATGAAGCACGTTGACATTTGAAGATTTCAGTACACACTCCTGAGTGACGTCGTCTTCGAGAATCTGGTTCTGTGACTTTGTCTTGTTCTTCCTCTTTTTCATTCTCTTTACCAGGTGACATTTCGTGTGGTGAATCTCCCTGTACAGGAGATCCTGTAGAGTCAGTGAAATCGTCCATACCTATAGCACATCTTGATCTCTCATTCTCAGTATCTACAGTATCGTCGTATGTCTTGTTATCAGCTGAATATAAAGCACTTTTGTAGGGTTTTTCTGTAATCTCCTGAGGACTTGATCCATCATCTTTGCTAGATTCACCACATTCTTTGACATTTTTATGTTCTTGTTTTTCTGTTTCTTGTTTCTTGGGAGATGAAGTCTGTAAAGGAGTGTACTCTGCTGTCTTTTCACCTTTAGGCTGTTTTGTGTGGCTAGTGTTTGTAGAATCCTTACTCTGACAGACACTGTGAAATTGATAATAATTTGTAGTATCTTTCTGTCTATCAGGACTTATTGTCCCTTTCATGGTGTCTTGTTTTTCTTCAGTGAAAGGACGTGATGGTTTGGGATCGGCTGATTTTCCTCTTGTCTGGTAATGTTTCTTTTCATCTAGAGTATATGCCCCTAAAACAGAAATACAATTCAAACAAACTGTTGTCCATGTCATTATTTTGGAATATTTTCAGGTACTTTGATACAACAGTCACAATGTGTCACAACAGCTAAGAGAACAGCACAAAAATTCAGAAATGAAATTGACAGAAAGCATGCAAGAACAATGGAACAATAATTATGTGACTAGAAGACAGTCACACATAGCAAACAAGAACATCAATGGTTGGGTCACAGTGTCACAACAGTGGAGACAATGTTATATTTTATTACACAACACTTATGTGTATATCAAAGCATTAGCGGCACGCACCTGGGCTGAAGTGTAACTCAATATGGAACCTGTTTTCTGAGCCAATTTCAGCAGTTGGGTCTTCGTACAACATTAGCACAAGCTGTGTCATATAGTTTAACTCTGGAATCTCACTAAAAAACTCCAAAGCTCTTTTCCATTGTGGGTCATCCTTGTCTATGATCTAGACAAAGAAATCAAATGAACCAATCAGAATGCAGCAGTTGGAAAAAAACAATACTGGTACAAACTACTCACCCATCCCAACCTAACCCACACCACCCACCACACCCCAATCCAACCCAACCAATATCCAACCACCAAACTACTCACCCATCCCAACCTAACCCACATCACCCACCAAACCCCAATCCAACCCAACCAATATCCAATAACTAAACTACTCACCCCTCCCAACCTAACCCACACCACTTATTCCAACCCTAATTTACTCACATTAATCAGGTTTCCATATCTAATTGCATTGATAACAGAATGAACATGACTCTCACTGGTGAAGTAGAGACGAGTACGGACATGACGGTGGGGTGAGATCACACTTTGAGAGTACCTAAAGAAAAAAGCAGTTAGAATAAATCATTAATCATAAAATTAAAATCTGTGACAAAAAAAAGTTAAGTGGTTGCACCCATCCCTCCCTTACTTTTCATGACTTACTTAGGGTTCAGTCTTGTAGTGTCTGTGACGTCAGCATGTCTCAGATCCCCTTTTATTTTCTTTAGCAGTCTTTGACAGATGGTTTGAGATATCTTGACCTTCTCTTCTGGTGTAATCCCATACTCCTAAAAATACAAACAATGATTTATTAATACTATAGGGAGAGTACTGTATGGTAGGGTATTATAGATGGATGGAGGGTATGGAAGGGTAAGATGGATGGTGGGTATTGTGCACAGAAGGGTGGTGAGCTATAGATGGTTTGCGGGTATGGGGTAATATAGATGCTTGAAGAGTAGGGTGGGATAATACTTGGTTTACCATGGTAACCAGAGATTGGAAATAACCTAACCTGAGGTATCACAATGTCAGCTAATGCTTTAGAGCAGTTGTACAGTTCTTCAGTAGAGTTCAGACCAAGTTGACTGGAAGTAGATCACATTTGGAATAATTTCTCAACAAATTTTCTTTCTTTGCAAGAGCAATTAGGGCCCATGTTGGAACCCATGTATAGATGAATATTAAAGACATTCCAAAAATGTAAGTTACTTACCTGTTGTGGTGTATATCATACTTAATACTGTCGTATATGTCTGGTATGAGGCTGATATCATAAGTGCCATTCTTTAGTTTGAAGTCCTGTGCAATGAACACAGCATTCAGTTATGAATGGTAGAAATGTTTTGATTAAATGGAAATACTTTTATTGGATCTAATCTAAATTTTACTTTGTCCAGCTTGTGCCATCTGTGTGTCATAAGTTCAAGTGTCTCATCATGATACAGGAATGGATCTGAAAAAAAAAACTCCAATAGCTAGAGTTTAACACTTTTCTCTCATGCTTACCTATTAACACCCATCCACATGCATCCATAATTCTAAGGATGCCTGCCAAATGTTGACCATTTCTTAAACAGGATTTCTGCTGAAGTACCCACTTAAAATTCAAGGAGTATTTAAGTACCCAAAAATGATTTTTCAAGGATCATGATCAGCCCACTGATTTATGGTTTTACACAATTTTTTTTGGTCACCTGAAATTACATTCTATACTTAAAGGTGCAGTAATACAAGCAACAAAATGTGCAACTTGTCACACAATGTTGTGTTACAAGTTGCAGAGTGATGTCAGTCATATTACCACCATGTACCCAACTTTTGATGCAATGGAAATCAATGTAGCAAGTTGTGGTTGCTTGTTACAAAAAGTAGAAGCTCTTTCTACTTCGTGAAACAAAATTTTGCAACTTGCAACATGGATTTCTGTTGTGTGACAAGTTGTGTACATGGTGGTAATACGAGTAACATCACTCTGCAACTTGCAATGCAACATTGTTTGTGAGACAAGTTGCATGATTTTGTTGCTTGTATTTTGGTGTTCATACTTTCACTCGCACTGTCTTGCTCTCAGTTTTTTAGTGAGACAAGTTGCACAACAAGTTCATATTTTGTTGATCACACTTTCAAAAATACCACATCTGTGAGAGAACATTATTACTTTTTTCCAAGAGTAAAGCACAAACTCCATGAGAGAACATGGCCAAATTTACAGTTGCAAAAGTTTTATGTGACTGGATCTATTTCAGAGCCTTGCAAGTAATGATCAAAGCAGACATTCAAGGAGTTCAGTTAAAATTTTAAAATGTAAGAAATTTTTAAGCACTCTTGAAAATGTAAATTTATTTTAAGGAGTTGAAGGAGTAGCACAAGCCCTCTGTTAAACAAGTTTTTCATACCTTGAGGATTATAGACATTATTAGTGATCAATTCCTTCAGCTGTACAGTGAGGGAGTGAACCAGTCCACTTAGTTTTGCACACATCTGTCTAGGGTTTTTCAATTTATTGATGGCATTGAGCAGAGAAGAGGCTTTGGTAGGAACCAACTGTCAAGCAATGTAATAAATATAAATATTCTCATAATAATGACCAATATATCAAAATAAAAACTGTGCCATGATGGGTGTGGTGGTGTCAATGACGATGGAGGTGGTGATGGTCGATGATAATGATGATGGTAGTGATGGTAGTGATGGTAGTGATGATGGTGGTAGGGATGATGATGATGGTAATAAAACATGCCTAATCAAGCTTGGTTCAACTGCTTTGTATTATTACTTTATCAAATACCTTTTCTACATGATCATCAGTGAAGTCTTCATCAATTTTCATAATGTCATGGAGTTTGTGTTTTACTCTTGGAAAAAAGTAATAAAAATTAAATAATTGGCTTATTTTATGTTTAAGAATACAGCAACATTACTTTTTTAAGTCATACTTGGCCATAAACTTTGTAGCTTGATCAGATGTATCAAGCATCTCAGTTATGCTCTTGTCGCTTCGTACCAAGTGTACTAAAATTGGTGTTAACTCTCCTTCAAGAGCAAGAAATCCCTAGGATAAAATGTTCAAATCAATAGAGCAGCCAAAACAAATTTAGGACAACACTATGATCAATACCTTAGCAAAAGCAGCAGCAGTCATTTGAACTCGCCCTTCATCTGATGCATAGATCTTGAGGTCATGTCGATAGGTGCTGTGTAGCCTTAACAGACCACCCCCTGGAAGACTAGAATAGGTACCATCTCCCCCAGGATAAATGCACCTGCAGTAAATGTCAAAAAAGTGCATCAGTTCACCTAATGGAGGGTGAGAAAACTTGATAACATTGAGAATATCCTTCTATCCAAAGTAGAACACTATATGATTATTGTCACTAAGGGTCAGCTTTTAACAGCAATAAGATAGGAGTACTGACCTGAATACCTTGCCAAGCTCCTCGGCTTGTAGTCTTCCAGCCTGCGTTAGCTCACCACCCCACTTCATAATCAACAATAACGCTTCTTCTTTACTTTCTTTATGCCTGACTTGGAACGTTTTTTCTGAGTCACTGTCAGTGGATACTTTGTGTTTTTCTTCTCCCCCACTACTTTCTGAACCATCTCGTACCTTACCAAGATATTTTAGTTGGATCTTACGGTTGATTCCAGAAAAATGACCATACCTTTATACAAAAGTTACTCTGATTAATGGAAATATTTTACACTTTTTTAATATCACTATCAGTGGACATGCTTCCATTTTAATGGCCAATGCCATTGAAGGATAGTTCCTCATATTATACATCCCTCTATCACTGGAATAGCTAGAAGATCTCTTACTCCTGATATCCCTCGAAAGGGATTACTCATTACGCTGTACATGTAGGTTTTGCGGCAGGGGCTTTTATTCTCTTTACTGTGGATAATGATTAGTGTGAATTATCCACTTACATTTCGAGGACATTTTTAAGTTGGTGTAACTTATTTGGTTTTTCAAATGTGGTCAGTTCTGGATTGGCTTCTAGTTCATCTAGCAGGTACCGTGCAATGTCCAGCACCTCTTGAAGCTGATTGGGTTGCTTTAATTTCAGCTTTTTGTCAGTTGAATTGTTGTACTTCTTGAATAACTCCAAGAATCTGACAGGATAAGTGTAAATTAATATAATGTCCTTTAAAGTAATAGCAAAATTTGAGAAAAACAGGGATACTGGTGTCATCAGATGGTAATACACATGGTGATGATGATGATGATAATAGTGGTGATGGTGATGATGATGCTGATGATGATAATAGTGGTGATGGTGATGGTGATGATGATGATGATGATGATGGTGATGGTGATGATGATGGTAGTGGTGATGATGGTATTGGTGATACTGATGGGTGATGATGATTGATTGGTGATGAACAATGATGATAGTGATGATGGTGATGATGATGATGAGGGTGGTGGGTGATGGTGGTGAGTGGTGCTACATCATCAGACGTGCAACTTTTATTGACCCATGAAGGCATGTTTTTTAGCACTGCACAATATGTTTTTGGTGTAATCACAAAACACTTATTTCCTGTGACCTCAGGAAAGCATTATGTTTTGTGGTCTCTTGACAGCCTTCTCAGTGTTAGGACAACAAAACATATTGTTTCCCTCAGGACCAGTCATTAAGTGTTGATTATAACATCTATACCTGGGATGTCGAACTTCCATTTTCATCTTCTGTTTGGGTGTTCTGTCTCCATGGCGTATTATACCCACCACACACCTTAGTTCCAACATGGTGCCATCAAGTGTCTCTGCTACTGTCATGTGATCTTCATTATCCACATGTACCTCTACATTACAAGGCTTGTATAATTGAGGTGCCAATTCCTGCAGTGTGCAGTTCACCAAAACCTATGAAAAGTATTATAAAAGTCCTTTTACAACCACAGACACACATTACAATTTTATTTGAAAATTTGTAACACACAGTACAACCAATAGCATGCTGATTTTTATGGGAAAAAAACAGGAGAAACCAGAACCTCACATGTGGCATCGGCCAACCCCTTATGGTAGATTTATGTACAGTGTCAGCAGTTATACTTGGAGTATAACTGTTTATCACAGTAAATTCTACATTTAACAGCATGTGCTTTACTGGATTTCCTAATGAAACAATGTTATTGGTCACTCCGGATTATCATGACAAAACAATCTGATTAGTTGCTTTATCTTGGGGTTTAGAAAAACCCAGCTAAAGAGCTAGGTAGATGTCATGGGTGATTAATTGTTTTGTTCTTTTTGATGCATCTATGGGTGATATACCTTGGGAAACGTCAGATACACTTAGAATGTAGGTTCACCAAGGGTTTTCAGACCTTCTAACTCGGGAAAAGGGCTAAGTCTAACCATGGCTAATGTGTTAGCAGTGTATTCTCCCCAAAACACCCACCTGTGCATACAACCTATGATCCCAATGTATTATTGTCTATATTCATCATTTACATAAAATTTGTGTTTAATGCAATCTACCTGAGCACAATCATCATAATATTTCTTGGAAGTCTTTACAAAGCTGAACCCATTGACATCACACACATAAGACTTCCCTTGTGTACGCAGCAGATCAAAGCCACACACAGTTTGCTGTAGTGTAATAGAAAAACCTTAATTATAGCAATGACATTACTATTATCACAATCTGTCATCATTATAGGTAACAATATCTTATGCAAGTTTCTAAATCCAAATGTAGATCATAATACTTCAAATTTGTCTTACCTTAAAGAGTATACAAACTTTGTGAGCAATTTCTTTTTCATATGGGTTTAATATAACAGGATAGCGTATCTCTTTGCCTTGGCTATCACGTTCTACTTTTCCATCCAGTGAAGGCGATTTCCTTGCCTCTGCATGTGCATATTCAGGGCCCACAGTATATATCTAGAGAGAAGGAAAAAACACTTCCATAAAACATATTTAGCTCATTTGAAGTAAATTTGAGGGACAGTTTGCATGAACACAATAATGGGAAAGAGAGAAGCTTAAGGGAAAAAGAGGAATAAGTGGAAGATAGGAGCAGGAGTAAAGGAATGGGAATTGGGAAAGGAGTAGTGTAAAGTGGAGGAAATTGCCCGCTATTTCATTATGACATCATGTTTCATTTGTGAGTGGGACAATCATCCACAACAACAGAAATTTGAGCAAAGTTTACTGATAAATTTTCTAATGTACATTGTACCTTTACATCTGTGCCATCAGTATGAACAAAGTCTTCATAAATATAAGAACCAAACTTCCTTACACTGCTTTCTGCCGAGTACACACTACTGCGGCTACCAACTTTCCTAAACAGACGTTGACTCCCACCACCAGCCGATGACGGAAAATAAATAAACACATTATGATCCTCGGCATTCACTGGCTTCTCTACAAATGGCTTTTGGAAGACTACATTTCCAATTTGAATCGAGTCCTCTAATTCAACAAAATCAGTGTCAATCGGATTTCCATCATTATCTCTCAACAGTATAGCATAGCGAGGGATCTCTATATTAGCAGATTCCAACATACTGTATACAGCACATCTAGAGTAGGAAAAAATATTATGAATGTGTCATATATAACAGAAATTAAATTTTGAGAATTTTCAATTAAAATTATTATTATTCATTAATAGAATAATTAACCAAAGGAGTAGAGATCAAAGATGGTCCACCCCTTAACCAACTCTCCATTAGTGCCACTCCTATTTTAAAGGTGTTTAAAGTAGCATAAAGGTTTAATTATAAAAAATATATATAATTAATTTAACAGCAATTCACTGCTTAATTTCTTATGACCTATAAAAAGTTTCATTTTGGCTCATTTGTATCAAATTTGATGGACACTTTGCATGAATACAATAGTTTTCATGTGCAGTGAAGGATAACAAGCTATTGTTTTTGTGCAAAGTGTCCTTCAAAGTCCAGAATAAGAAACCAGTGAATAGTTTGTCATTTGTCATGGGACAATTCCATGTGCAGTGAAGGATAACAAGCTATTGTATTTATGTAAAGTGTCCCCCAAAGTCCAGAATAGGAAACCATGAGTGAATATGGAATAGAGAGAAATGCTTGAGATCATGACACTGTATACTGAAGTTATGTTCATCTTTAAGCGGTAGAACAGCAACCAAGTCAGCCACATCTAAGAAGAAATGTGTTGAACAATGCATGCAAATTTGTTATACCTGTCCAATAATGTAAATTGCATCTCCAGGTCATTAAGAACAAATGGCTTCCGTAACTCTGCATATTTTATAGCTTTACTTAAAGGAAAACCACTAGAGTAAAATGAGATGAGTGCATCGCACACTGGCCAGTCCTCAACTGGTTGATTCTTGATGATATCATCAGAGAATACAATAACCTCAACAAAGTCAAATCTTTCAATGCGACTCAAAATCTCCTGCATTGGTTGAGATTTTGTCTGTTAAAGGAAAAGGAAAAAATCTTTTTACCATTACTCTCTTCATATATTAAATTCCTGGAGTAGTAAGGTTCAATATCATTTACCCTCCAGGATGGAGTGGAGGTGGAAGATGGGGTGAACCTCTTAAGGGTTCTTGTGGTAACTATAAGGGGATGAAATTGTCAGTTTGATTTCTTTTATTTTTAAAATTTCTGATAGATAAAAATAGGGTATAAATTTTTCTGTTATCCAATACCTTTTTATTCATGGCACAGATACCAATCTTAATCTTAGGTATCTCTTCTACAATGACATCCTCTAGCTCTTCTATCATTGGATCTATCCCAATAGCAACAGAAGAAGAGAGTGAATCCAGAAACGTCACATTCCTTTCCTTTTCCTGTGATTTGGACACATCTAAGTATGTAGCTGACATTACTGCTAATGTACAAGGTCGTTAAGTATATTCTGTGGAAAGAAGTTAAGATGTAAATATACTACCTTTTTAATTAGAAAAGTAAAGGAAACAAAGAATGGATGGATGGAAGGAAGGAAGGAAAGAGACAACTCACCCCCTCAGGATCAAACAGCTATTTATCCTTTTTACCTCAATCTTACATACGAATGGCAATAAACATCAAAACTATTAGGCAAGTCTTTCATGCTTAGTCTGACATGCTTATCATGTGACTGAAGAATTTATCTTGTTATCTGTTCTGGTTTTAATAAATGAAACTCAAACCAAGTGTCTAACGCTTCACGAGGGCATTTCTAATTGTTAATTCATTTTAACTTATATTGAATTTTTCAGACCTCTTTCCACAAGCATTAAAGATGTTTAGTGCAAGCCTTCACATCTTTAATACTGTGCCTTTTGTCCCAAATAAACGGCTTATTTATCACGGTTTTCATGCAACGTACCTTTGGTTATGTTATATAAACCTTTAAAGTAATAACAGATAGCAGTAGTTGAAAATATAAAGCTCCATTTTTATAAAAATTCAATTAAAAATTTCAAATTTTGAGAAATTACGTCCACCATTTTGTCATCGGTATAAACCTCATGCCAGTATGCCATATAGTCGCCCGACCATACAGTATCCCCTAGCAGTGATCAACTGTCCCTCGCTGTGATCAACTGTCCCTCGCCTAATTCTCTGTCCTTAGCACTGATTATCTGTCCCTAGCACTGATCACCTGTCCCTAGTTGTGGTCAACTGTCCCTAGTTGTGATCAACTGTCCCTAACAGGGTTCAACTGTCCTTTGCAATGATTACATTATTATTATTATTATTATTATTATCAACTGTTTCTAACACTGATTCTCTGTCCCTAGCAGAGATAATCTGTCCCTTGATGTCATTAAAAACAAGTTAAGGTTTAATGAAAAATTTAGATCGATGTACAATATTTTGGCTGTATTGCAGAGTTGGTGATCCTCAATTTTCATTTCGGAAATTTTCAAAAATACCCCTAAAAGATACCGAAAGTCTGGGTGTGGCTGGGCGATTTTCAAACCACTTTTGACACCACGATTGTTGAAAAGTTATGAAGTTTTACTGTTATGTAATTGCCTAAGCTCAGCGTAACTATAAACATAAACCCCACTTTGAAAAGCAAGCTTGATACCCTAAAAGATACCAGGACATTCTTGAAATTCTAAACTTTAATTTTAACACCCTAACAGATATGAAATCACTGATTTTTATCCCAATCCTAATGTTATTATATTATTTTTGTATTTATATCAATGAGTGGAGGATTCTATTGGATACCACTTTAAATTCACTGTGTATATCAGTAGATATGAAATGCCAATTCTTACGCCATCCGGAGCCCGCAGCCGCCGGAGCCAGGCCCCCACCCCTCCCCCACAACTTTTGTCGACAGCTTAAAAGTAGAATTTAGGAATAAATGAGGTAGCCTTTTTTCTAAAACTCTTGTTTAATCACCATTCACTATTGATAGCCGATAGCCACTCGCTATTATTTGAAATGGCGGTAACCCAATTTATTCTTCAACCTGTGAAAATATATTCCGTCATTTCAAATAAGAGCGAGTGGCTATTGGCTATCGATAACCAGGCTATTGGCTATTAATGGCCAGGCTATCGGCTATCGATAACCAGGCTATTGGCTATTAATGGCCAGGCTATCGGCTATCGATAACCAGGCTATTGGCTATCGATAACCAGGCTATCGGCTATTAATGGCCAGGCTATCGATATAGCGGTTGATGGAGTATCAACCAATCAGAATGGTGATTAAATAAAAGTTTTAGAAAGGACGCTACCTCATTTATTCCAAAATTCCACTTTTAAAGCTGTCGACAAAAATTGTGGGGGAGGGGTGGGGGCCTCGCTCCGGCGGCTCCGGGCTACGGATGGCCTAGAATTGGCATTTCATATCTACTTTCTTCTCCAACCCTATGCATTGGAATTGTACCCGTGTAATTCTTCTCCAAACCGTAATCATGGCATTCGCACCAGTTGAAATTCTGTCCAACCCTTTCCATAAGAATCGCAACGGTACAATTCATATCCAATCGTTTTCATAGGAATCGCACCGGTGCAATTCCGGTCAAACCTTATCCATAAGGATCGCACCGCAGCAATTCCTGTCCACCTGTATCCATAGGAATCGCACTGGTGCAATTCCTGTCCACCTGTATCCATAGGAATCGCACCGGTGCAATTCCTGTCCACCTGTATCCATAGGAATCGCACCGGTGCAATTCCGGTCAACCTGTATCCATAGGAATCGCACCGGTGCAATTCCTGTCATACCCTATCCATAAGAATCGCACCGGAAATATTCCTGTCCACCTGTATCCATAGGAATGGCACCCGAGCAATTCCTGTCCACCTGTATCCATAGGAATCGCACCTTTGCAATTCTTTTCCAACTGTATCCATAGTAATTGCACCGGTGGATTCTTCTCCAAACCGTTATAATGGCATTCGCCCCAGTTGAAATTCTCTCCACCTGTATCCATAGGAATCGCACTGGTGCAATTCCTGTCCAACC
>WUAP02137561.1:0-12789 GCA_015163945.2 Stichodactyla helianthus
TTACAATTTTTTTGTTGCCGATCTAAAGGCCACGCCCATTTGACCCTTAAGACCCCTTTTGAGTTATAATTCTTCATATATATATATATAGATATATATAAATTCCTAAGGGATGAATGAGTAAACGATGAAACAATAAAAATGGCACGTGCATACTAAGTAAATAATTTTGCACAGACAGAAATAAACAAATATTCAGACTCTGTCCGTGCAAAGTTATTTACTAAGTATGCACGTGCCAGTTTTATTGTTTCATCGCTTACTCATTTATCCCTTAGTAATTTATGTAGTATTTTAAAAAACGAGCAGCAGTAGTTTTATCAAATATAAAAACCCGAAGCGTAGCCAAGATGAACTATATGTTCATCTTTAGAGAAATCACTTCTGAAATATACTGTTATTTGTATTAATAATCACAGTCAATCTCGTTGCGATGGCACTAAGTTGACGAACAACAGAAGTAATTCCCAGTTCCGAGAGGGCTGGGGGCAAATGTATGGTGAAGAATCAATGTCTTCTAGGGTAATTCTCAACCCTCTCTCCACTGTAGTTGCCTCGGTAGCTCAGTTGGTAGAGCACCTGTCATGAAATCGGGGTGTCGTGGGTTCGAGTCCCGCTTGGGCCATTGGATTTTTTCATCATACATTTTTTCTGTATAATTTCTACATTGTATCAGAAGTGATTTTTCTGACGATTTAAAATGTTTTTAAAAGTAGTTTTTTATTGTCACAAGCTTTTATAATTAAATATATGTCAAAATCTCTTCTCATACGAATTATATGTAAGCATAGATTTTATTTCATTTTATTAGTTCATTGTAAACGTCATTACATAGTCTATAGATTGGAGCAACTGCAGAATACTCCTGCCACGCAAAAGGCATTCAAGCCAGTGGCTATGGCTACGCGATAGAAATTGATGTAGAATATTAAATTTAGGACGACCTCTTGTCCCCGTGACAATCTGTGGAAGACAATGCACATAACTCGAGTAAACGTCTCTATCAAGAAAGGCAAGTACGTGTAGAACTTCTTGTAATCGACTGAGAATGGATTCTTCTAAACCTCCTCCAATCCTCAACAGCATCATGCAAAGCCAATCGACTCTAACTGCAATGCACCTTACGCTTCAAAGAAATCCTTTTCGATATAATTTAATGAAAGCTATTATCCAATTCCCTTTTTGTCCCTCATGCCCTTCCAAAGGATGGTCTCTCAGCGGAGTTCTACAAGACTTTCTGGCCTCTTGTTGGCCGTGATCTTGTGGACGTTCTCAATCATGGCTTTCAGCAGCTTTCTGTCTCGCAACGCCGTGGTATCATCACGCTTATTCATAATCGAGATGATTCCTTGGAGATGAAGAACTGGCGTCCAATAGCCCTTCTCAACGTCGACTATAAGATCATGACCCGGTGTATTGCTGGGCGCCTTCTTAAAGTCATAGGGAGCATGGTTGCCGTAAGACCAATCGTGCGGTATACCAGGTCGGTTCATTGGCAATAATGTTTCTCTCATGAGAGACCTTATTCACTATGCCACCGAGCAAGACCTGGCCTTAGGCATTCTTTCCCTGGACCAAGAAAAGGCTTTCGACCAGGTTGACTGGTCTTTCATGCACCGCACTCTCTCTGCTATTGGATTCAGTCCTTTTTGCGGGTGTGGCGCTTGCTAATGGGTACATCTCTGATTTCTTTGACCTCTCTCGAGGGGTCCGCCTGGGATGTCCCTTAAGTGCTATCCTTTATGTTCTTACTGCTGAGGTTCTTGCCTGTAACATCCGTGCATGTCCTAGGATCTCAGGGGTTCCTTTACCCTCGGATCCTACTTCTCATGTTGTGATCTCTCAGTATGCAGATGACACGACCATCATCTGTCCTACAGATGATGCGATTGTGAGGTCTATGATCAGTACGAACAGGCTTCTGGTGCCCGGGTTAATGCTGCTAAGCCCAAGGGCTTGTGGCTTGGCCAGTGGCACAATCCTACTGATCCCCCTGTCCAACTTCGCTGGTCGTCTTCTTTTCTGCCCTGCTTAGAACTTTTCTTGGCACTGGGAATCTTGACCACGAGTCAAGACCACTTTGATCCTTGGATCGCTTAGTTGACCAAAGTTCTCGATTCTTGGCGTCAACGCCAGCTCTCTTTCCGTGGAAAGGCACTGGTTGTGAATGCCTTGGCCCTTTCGGGACTCTGGTATGTTGTATCGGTGCTCCCAGTCCCGTGACGGTTGAGCGTCAGATTCATTCCTTCTTGTGGTCCAATAAGAAGGAATTAATCTCATGGAACATCTGTCAACCGACCACTGATGGCAGAATCGGTTTCCCTTGCTTTCGGCATAGAGTTACTTCGACTCCATGTCCCATAAGTGAAAGGTCTCCTTCCAGTTTTTCATGTGCTCCATGCCTAGGGATTTCCTTCGAAATCCCAAGCGCCTGTGTTGCCGGCCTTTTATCGAGATGTGTGCGACACCTGGATCGCCCTCGATGGAGGTGTCGATGCTTGCCAGACCACTATCGTGTTCAACCGGGCCGACAGTCCGACTCCTGTCTCATCGTTGACTGTCAGGCAGGTCTATCAGCGGATGGTCCAGAATAAGAGCCGCCCGCCGCATTACATTGCAAAGTTCTCGCCCGTCTACCCCGACGTAGTGTCGCCTGATGCTTGGTAACAGGTCCACTGCTGCGCAATCGGCAGGCCAGTAAGTGACTTAGCCTGGAAGATTGCTCACGGGGTTCTTAACACTGCGGCACATCTTTCCGACCTCGGTTGGAATAATGTGGATCCTACCTGCTTCTGCGGTCATCCCCATGAGGACATCTCTCACCTCTTATGGCTGAGCATTAGCTCAGAGCACGCTTGCCTGGGTGTCTTCAGTGATTCACCGAGGTCTACCCCAGGCGCCAGATCTCACCAAGCGTTGCGTTCTGTACAGCTTTACTAGGCAGGAGCTCGCTCCGCTGATCTATACTTACATGCTCCATCTTGCTAAGTATTCTGTCTGGCTGCAGAGGAATAAGTTTCGCTTTCGTCACCAACCACCCTCTGCAGCCAATGCTATTGCTTTCATGCAAGCTCGACTCCGGCTCATCCTCCCCATTTTGTTCACACGGTGTAAGTCGCCTGCCGGGCGGCGAGCCTTAGAACGAAAATGGGGAGCCAATGAAGTCGTTGCTCATTGTTTTGTTGTCCTGATTTAATCACACGACCTGAGGGATCGCCATTGTGCCTGGTGCACCATGGCGACGCTGTGCATTTGAATGTCCCTCTAAGCTGAGTTGTGACACCATTTAGGGGCTGGCGCTTGTCGTAGTAGCCAGTTTCCGGTGGTGTTATGACATGCTGATGAGTCGCCCAGCATGAGTTGTTGGTGCCCTCCCCATAGGGCACCCTGGGAGGCCAGTTGGGACCCTGGGACCCTCTATTGGGGATGCTGGTTCCTTTGCTCACGTAATGTGTATGTTCGTCCTTATGGTTTGGAGGTCGGGGTCAGCACCCAGTCAAAGTTGGCGCGACTAGCGTTTCGCCCTCCAGTTTTAACTCTTTGGGAATCCCTTCCCACACGTGTGTAAAATACAAAAAAAAAACCTTACCTGACGTGGGAGCCAAACTTCTGTCACTCGCGGTTAGTGTCGGTACCCCTGTGGTGGATCCTTTTGGCTTGTTCTTATCGCCATCTTGTTCCTTGTGGTATCGGGTATCGTGTATATTCGAGTGATTATCATTATTACGATCGATCCCTCCCATGGGAGAACGTCCTAGTTACACGGCTGTGACGGCCACAGCGAGTGCAACCCCTGGGTCGAGGAACCGTGCTCCTCAGGGGCCGGCTCCTGGCCCTCACAACCATTTCAACATCCCGTTGCAACGGCCAAATACGATCATTGCAAATAATCCAACAGAACCTGCCCGCCGTTTCGGCAAATCTGTAAAATCAAGGGTGCTCGAGGCCATCACCTTGCCTTCATCAATTGCGTTCAATCTATGGGGCAGGAGCCACGTATCACCTTTTCGCCCCCACACCATCGTGATAACTTCGTTTGCCAGGGGCTCATGGTCGAGATGGTCCTTTTCCCTCTTTGGGAGGCTCAAGTCAAATCAACAATTGTGCAGGTCCATTGCTTGCTATATGAGGTCCCGGATAATGATCTCCAGAACTTTATCTCCCACTATGGCAAAGTGATTTATGTCAAACGGGTCGTGGATGATGCCTGCTATGGTTTTGTGATGGGGTCCCGCCCGTTGGGATACAGTTATGGGCTGGGATCCCTCACCTCAATTGGCTTCTGGGGTTCCCCTTCACGTTTCTTTATAGGGGTCATCCCCCTTTTTGTTACCATTGTCGGGCGTGGGTCACACCCATAAGGACTACTGGGCCTGTGGACAATAGGGGCCACAAACAATGCTCCTGTCCAAGGAGGGCTGATACTGTTGTAGTAGGGGGAGAGGAGGAAGTAGCCACCTCTACAAGCCATGACCTCGGGACTTATGAGGAAGATCTTCAACCCTCCGATTCTGGCTCCACTCCTCCCCCCAAGAGACTCAAGGATCTTGGTACGCCGTGGAGGGGTAGCCACTATTGCAGTGATGTGTGTATCCCCGAGTATTTTGTATCCCCGTACCCAGATCCCTAGTGATATGTGTATCCCCCCAACCCCCTCCCCCTTATTTCATATTGAGAAAGATATTTCGCGGGAAAATCAACTCAATCAACTAGAGTCTTCAAAATATACGAGTCTTGTAGATTAGCTAATATGCATATGAAGAGCAGTCCAAAATACTGTTCTATCTTGACAAAAATCCGAAAGATGGTTCAGTACAGAAACGAATAGTGATACGTGAGAAAGTAGCGAGTGTTCAATGGATGACTTGTCTGACTTCGCTGGTCAGACTGGCAGAGACAACACTGTAAGAAAAATCAAGGATCGCTACTACTGGCCAAATTATTATAAGGAGACAATAGAACTGGTATGTATAAATCTCACTTTTAGACTCAGAGAGGGCAGAGGAATTTTTTTTCGGTAAGAAAATTTTAATATCCCCCTTGTAATAAGGTGAAAAAATGACATCCCCAAAAAACTAAGAAAGTCAGTCTCTAAAAAAATTGAGAATTCCCCAAAATTTCATTAAAAAAGTTCTGGTCCCCCAAATTTCCCCCTGCACCCTCTCCTCCTCGCCATGCATTATGAATGCAGCCTAAACATTGTAAGGTTTCTCAAAAAGAATGTGCTCTATTTCCTTTAAATTCAGAAATGTGATCGCTGTCAACGTAATTCATCTGCTGGACCAAAAACCACCTTGATGTTCTGCACCCTATAAAAGTGGTCTCAAAGGCATGGTACGTGGTTGGAATTAACCTCATCCAAGCAACAAAGTCATCGAACAAGGGAAATAGATACTTATTAACCTTAACCGACTACTTTACAAAATATGTTGAAGGACACCCCCTACCAGACAAAAGTGCTCCCAGTGTGGCCCGTGCCCTATACTCTACCTTCTGCAGACATGGAGCTCCAGTACACATAATTTCTGACCAAGAGAGAGATTTTGTAAATCAGGAGAGTTTTTATTCGTGCAACATAGGCCCATAGCGTACAAATACTAAATAAACAATAGAAAACAGTTATAGATTCTAGCACAATTTATCTTGCACACTTTTAGTGTTTGTACTTTAACTAGGGGGTTCCAATATTAGTTTCATTTCCATGCCAATTTAGCATGGCTAATCTTAAATGACCCAATGTAAGATAGATGTGGGATAAGTATGTAGAAGGTGCTCTATTTACTATAAATACTAATGTTTCTACTACCACCAAATACAGTCCCTTTTACATGATGTTTGGTAGACGTCCTAGGATTACACTGGAAGTGGAAAAGCAAGAGAAGGATCTTCAAAAGTCTGATCTCAAAAAGATGATTGAAGAGTTAAATAGCAATGACACAGCTTCCTCACACCATGTGCAAGCTGCGAGAAGAGCTTTTCCTGTGGCAGAAACCAACATACAGGTGGCCCAGGAAAAGCAAAAAGCACAGTACCAGATAAGGGTAGGGCAAGTACAATGTCCATTTAAAACAGGGGATGTGGTTCTTAGGAGGAATATGCTACAAAAAACAAAAAAGGGACATAAGATGGAGGATCAATGGCTTGGGCCAATGGCATAACCCCATGCCCACTAACTACCACGGCAGTCAAGCCCCCTGTCCACCAACTGCCACGGCCATTCACGTCCCCTGTCCACCAGTGACCAAGTCCAGTCAAGTCCACAGTCCAGCTAAGTCCAGTCAAGTATCCAGTCCACCAGTGACCAAGTCCAGTCAAGTCCACAGTCCAGCTACTACGTCCACAGTCTAGCTACTAAGTCCAGTAAGTCTCCAGTCCACCAGCCACCAGGTTCAATCAAATTTACACCCCAACAGATGTCAGTTCATGGAATGACAAAATTGAATCACTAGAAGAAAGTGATATAGTCGAGCTTTTTATGAAAATTAACAAAAAGGAACTTGAGGATATAAAAGGCTGGCAAAGAAAAAACCTGGCGTTTTGACTTATAGAAGACAGGTAAAAGTGAGGATAAACCAGAGCTTCAACATAAAGACCTTCCATTCAATGTCCGTATTGGCATGTACACTGATGAGCACCATGATATTGTGCTTGTCCAACTGCGTCTCAGTTTTCCAGCAGCACATATTGAGTGCATCCTAAAAGCTCTCTTTCCAGGGCTTTCATACATATGACCAGAGAGGCTTTAGGCATCCCACTCAGTGAAGTATCTAAAGTTTGGTCAAAAAAAAAAAAAGAAAAAACCAACTGCCACTAGATCTCAAGACCACCACCAATGTTCCCATGCCAAAGAGAGGTCAAACTTCAGAGGAAAAGGAATGCATCATCACAGGGGTAACAAAGATGAGCAAAGAGTCACAGCACAAAATGAAACATCCTGAATATTGTATAGATGACAATTTTATAGAATGGATCTTTGACAGATTACACATTGGGAAAGCACAAGATCTGTTGAAAGAAAAACATCCCCATATCCAGGGCCTGCAATCAACAAAACTAGGCATTGTTGGACAATTTGATGTGCTATGTGGTGAATTTGTGCAAATTCTTCACGCTGATTCATACCACTGGCTGTGTGTCAGTAATATTGGCCTGGAAAAAACAAATGTCGTGAACATTTATGACAGTAAATACAATGGAATAAAAATGTTCACAAAAAAACAGATTGCCTCCTTGCTAAACACTCCATCTGATGAAACATATTGCAAGTGCAGCCCGTAATTCAGCAAAACAATAGCTTTGACTGTGGGATATTTTCAATTGCATTTGCAGTTGCTTTATGTAATGGTGTTGATCCGTCAACCTTAAACTTCAAGAGAAGAGATATCAAAAAGAGCCCAAGCAGCAAGGTACCCTAACTAATGATTCCCCTGAAGCCAGTAACAAGCCTACCATGGTTGAAAATGACATCAGGAGACTGAAAGATATGTTTCCAAAAAGAGATGAAGCAGAGATAAAGGACGCCATTGAGACAACTATTACTTTGGAAGATGCTGTCAACCTTCTAATAAATCAGATTGACCAGTCTCTGAATGATGCTTTGAATGTTTGCTTGAGAATGCAGATATTTTTGATGATCAATTAGCCACTATTTGTCATGATGACAACTTTGATGACGTGCATGTTCCACAGGAAATAGCTAGCACATTTTTATCAGACCACACACTTCAAGGCCTTTTAACTGAGAAGAGAAAGGAAGAACTGCACAGTAGTGAATTTATGCGCTTGAAGTTCAGGAGAACTGCTGTATGGGATGATGCACTTTTTAAAAGGAACCGGATGAAGACAGAGGATTTGACTAAACCACTGAAAGTGCAGTTCATTCGCCAACCAGCCGTTGACCATATAGACCATGGAGAGAAGTTTTCTCCCTGTTAAACTCTGCCGCCCAGTAAAGGTTGTTGTATGGAGGAAAATTTCAGCATAACATCTCAGCCCCAAATGCAAAGGAATTTTCTTATTATGGGGAAATGACAGTAGTGGGTTTGTTGCAAGGGTTCCCTGGGCTAAAATGCTTCACAAACCCTGTTGCAGAATACATTATCATAGGGGACATAACTAGCCTCACTCCAAGTGTAGATGATATACCAAACAGTGAAGTGAAGAATTCTCTATAAAACCTCATACACATTACAGATGAAGAAGAATTTAAGAACCAAGCTACCTTTAACAGTGATTACAGATTTGATGCAGGGTGTTGCAAGCGCTTTATTTACCTCAAGGATAAAGATGAATTGCACTTCAACATGTCCTCCTGTCATCCATTACTGAAGCCAACCAGTACATTGAAGGGTCGAAGGCCTGCAACATGCTGGGCCTTATTAGAGACGATCCTGAGCTTTTCAGGAAAACCTTTGAAAAACAAAGACCTGACTGCTGAATTTGTGGATGATATGTTTGACCCAGAGTTCAGTCCTAAAGCCAGTAAGAAGTATGCTGTTGAGCAAAAGATTGCTTTCAATTTTACTCAGTACCTTGAAGATGTGGAGCAGGGAAATGTTAAAACCACTGTCGAAGACAGAGAGATAACTCTCAGTCTGAAACATATTACAGTTTATAACTGGTGCTGATGATATCCCTGCCATGTGTTTCTGTCCAAGGCCCACGATTAAGTTCTCCCACAATCTAATTCCGAATAGGAAACTTAGTGCAAATGTTCTAACAATACCTGCTGCAGGCATGCAGGAATCTTCCACCTTTTCTGAGGAATTTCCTTTTTGTATGATGAATTCTCCTGGATTTGGAGTATTATAAACAAATCTGAAGGCTGTTATCCGCAGTAGATTCCACTGGAACAAGCAAAAGTTGTTTCATTTATTAATTCTACAAGTATTCACTCTTAAGAACATTTTAAAGCAACATAGTTAATATAAATTAATATATAATTTATTTACACTTGTTGGCTTTAATACAAAATATATCCTTTACAAAACATTTAAATTACGTAGTATTCCCACTTTTAATTGGAGTTCCAGTTCATGTTTTACTTATCTCAAATTTATCTATTAAAGATGAAAAATGTAATTTGAAGTTGTAAGTTTATCAGTTTTATATAACAGTACATTTTTTATAAAGGTATTACTTTGATATGTAAGTATGTGTCAAATATATTGCTACTGGACTCTGATATTGACAGTGCCCAAAAAGATCAATAGGTGGGCAACCTTTGTTTACATCAAGAAATTAATTTTCAAGCTATGACAAAAATGACTTCAAAAGTGAAAACAACTCATCGCATTCACCAATATCTAGTTTTGAGGCCAATTATTACTTCAACATGCTTGCAGAAATTGAATATTGAAATTTAACCAAAAAAATGTATGGCTGTGTCAGACTAGCCATTCGGGGATCTACGAGGCTGGGACATACCTTTTCACTTAGTATTTACTTTCTCTAGTTTCTTGTTAATCGCTGCGTGTTTGTGCTCACTTCTTACAAAACATACATTCTAATTATACTCTAGAGTTTTTAAGTCAACGTTTTTAACAAAACATTAATATAACGTGTGCTTTAGGTTAATACAAAGGCCTACACTACAAGATATTACTATACCTCACAATTTCTGGTTTACAGGTACAGTCCATATAGATTTAAACCCTTAGAAGCTGACGTCAGTTTTCTTTTTTGTTGGTTTTGTTTTGTTTTTGTTTTGTTTTGTTTTGTTTTGTTTTTATTTTGTTTTGTTTTGTTTTTGTTTTGTTTTTGCTTTGGTTTGTTTTTGGTTTTGGTTTTTTCCATTGAAATAATGGTTGCAAATCCAAGACTCAACATTCACAGCAAATTCCGGTCCTAGTCCTACGTTAGAAGCGATTTTTTTTCTTTTTCGCTCTCCTCGTCAAGCGACAGCAATTCATTTGAGTACATTCTGGCCTTTCCTTGAATTTCGATTTCACAACCACAATGCTTGCTGGGAAATAGCCAGATCTTTCGACAGGGAGCCTTTCCTTCCATAATCTTATAGATTTAGTGCAGTCTAAAGCCACCCTGACCTACCGCCAAAATTTCGCGCTTTCTGTGTTCTTCACTGACCACAACCTCCAAAAAAGACACTTTGATAGGTCAAGAAATTCGTGAATAGTCGAGTCCCAAGGCTACTTCATTTCAGAGCCGCCATTTTCCCAATCAAACACTGACCAAATTTGCCAATCAAGTAGACCATCTCACTAGATTCGTTTAGAAAGTGGACTCTTTGCTGCCTTCCTGCTTAATGACGCTCCTCAGGCAGCCACCAAAGATGAAACATGGCTCTAAACTTACTAAAAATCCAACGAAAACCAGGATTTGACCAGCGCGCCAGCCCAATCCAGATTAAAGTTTAAATGAAAATAAAATGGGTGTGTGTATATGTTGTTGTATACACCAAATTGAAAAAAAAAACGTCGGGTTCAAAAGATTAAATTATAGAAGGTATAATATATAGCATAGCATATTGTTTATCATTACAAATGCAGGACATTGCTTCAAATTCCCGAAGAAAACAAGATTCAAGAATTATAACAATGTTCAATGCATATTATGGGCATCATTAACTATTTACCCAGAATCCTGCCCGGTGTTACCATTCTTGATTTAATCTTTTGAACCCAACAACGCTTTTCAATATGGGGTATATTTACAACTAAGCGATTAAGCTTATTCCATCATTCCTTAGCAATTTTGCTATCTGCATCAGAATAACATACCTTTAGCAGGTTGACCTTTCTGAGACCTAACAGGGTTATATCCAGGGTTATAGTTCGAGTATGTACACACTCGTACATAAATTCTTCTTTTAATTTCTCTGTCATTGAACGAATTTCTAACAAAGATATGCAAGCACTATGGATTGAAGTGTATTTTAAAAATAGAAATCTAATCTGTGCATGCGTCTATAGACAGCATTCATCTCTGGAGAATTTCTTACAATATATTGAAAACACACTTGACAACTTAAGTCTAAAAGATAAACCTATTTTCCTTTTTGGTGACTTTAATATTGATTTACTCAAGGCGGAAACACACAGTCAAAGTCAAAACTTTGTTCTCACTTTACAAAGTCCTTATGATTCCAACAATTGACAAACCCACTCGTACTTATAATAATTCAGCCACACTTATTGATGCTTTCTTTAATTCTCTCTAAATATAATTTCTGATATAAGCGACCACTATTCGCAATTTTGTATTACTTCTTTAAGGAAAGATAAAACCAAACTCGTAAAGTCGTAGAATTTCCAAATCTTCTACTACTTCTTTTGTTACAAATGTTCAAGAGATTGATTTTATTTAAAAATCTATCAATCTTGACACTAATTGTGACGTTGATATGATGTTTTCATCATTTTATAAGAAATCAATAAGCTGATAAGCAAACATTTTCCAATTAAGGCGCTCTTAAAACATAAAATTAGGCAAATGTCTAAACCTTGAATTAGACAGGTTATTCGCAAATCACTTATAAACTCTCTAAAAAGACATATTTTACTGAATACTTTGCTATGAACAGAAATCATATGAAAAAGTTAGGAATGGCATCAATAACCTTATCAGCAACAAAATGTCATCTAAATCTATTTCCTGTATAACTGACCCAACTAATAATAAACACACTTATGATAATTTTAAAATATGATATTATTAATAAGCATTTTTGTACCGTAGCACCAAAACTGGCTAATAAAATACCTACTACCAATAAACATTTCTCGGACTATTTATCACACATTAATTTTGAGTCGTTGTCTGAGAAAACCGTGCAGGGCTAAAAGATGGGGCTCGGCCGATTTCAGTAATATTTTCACCACATGATATCTACCTAGTATGATTACAAATGTTGGCATTTAAAGAAATTTTCGATCTTTTATTCCGGAGATTGTCCACACCTCCGCGTTTTTTAGCCGGATCGGGCTAAAAAACGCGTAATTTTAGGTCAACTTTGAGGTGACAAAATCCCAACTACCCATACGGTTTCCTGAATGAAACTTTTTGTGCAATTTCTTTGTTTATATCTTTGTTAGATACTGGCTTAAAATAGTCCATCCATCCATTGCCGTGCTGAGTCAGTCATGGCGGACGGACACGCTTTTGAAAGTCTCTCGACCGAATCTAGTATTTCCTGTGATAAACTGCTGAGAACTGAAAAAGATGGTCACAAAATTAAAATTAAGTGGTTTGGCTCTCTAGATGAACTAAAAGATTTCATAGAAAGCAATTTAAAACTATCTGGTCAATGGTCGCTTACTTCGAACAACGGAGGTTTCCACACGTTAAAGACAACCTCGGCCTCGATTAGTTTCTACCCTAGTACTAAAACTTCAGTGGTTCAAGGAGCCAAAAAGGACATTATTATCAAACAGCTTCTCTCGGATATTCATCCAAACACCGATGACCACAGCATTCATGAATCTAACGAAGAAATCAATAACTTGAGCAGTAGCAGTAGCGAAGAAGAACAAAATGGCGGCTCTTCCCAATCGCAACCGACTCCCAGTAAGTGCTGTTGCCGGGGCTGTCAAAGAAATGCAATGGAGATTAAGTCCCTTGCTCAAAGACTCGTTCAAATGGAAAACTTAACTTCAACGAATGTTACTTTAACATCGGTTTCAGCAAATAATTATTTATCAGAAACTGAAAGGAACCAACTCCTTTCTAAAATCAAGTCCCTTGAGGAAGAGCATGACAGCTTACTACTCGCACTTAAATTAGTCAATTCAAGAGGGCAGTTTTATCAAGCATTTCCACCTCAACCGTTTC
>WUAP02137572.1:0-28316 GCA_015163945.2 Stichodactyla helianthus
ATATCAGATATAAAAACTCCTTCATGGTCAATGATTTCTATTGTGTTTTGCTCATTAATTATTCATGAGTTTTTTAATTCGATATGAAGTATGACGTGAAGTCTTGGGATTTGTTATCGGTATTTTTGAAAAATGTTTGACAACACAAGCTTCAAAATCCTGATGCGGCTGAGTAGTCTTCCAAAAACTCTCAATGCTCAACCACAGCAAGTTCTCTTACTCATACTCTGTTAAAGCACTGATCATTAGAATTAGCGAATTTCTTAAAACTATCGATAACTTTATTTAAATCCAATTGAAATACTGCTCACATTTCAGTGAATCCTCGGTTCATATTCCTCATGCAGACATTGGATGTTCCGCAATAAATATTCTCTACTATGATAAGGTATGATCGGTCAAAAAGTCGTATTTTTTCTTATATAAGTGGATCACGTACAGAAACAAAAGGGTAAGTGGCCATCCTCCAGTCGGCCAGACAAGAATCTTTCTCCCGATAATAAGCGATAAGAGCGTATAATACTTTAAGAATCACTCCATGTAAGTGTGATCCCACTTCGACTCGGGTGCCTCTCACCTATCGTTATGGTTTTCGTCATCTTAGATCCAGAAGCACTCAAAATTCGACTTTGTAATTAGATTACTGTTTAACTTTTCAACAGTTTAGGCCAGACCAGATTAGATAAAGACTTTAATAGCTTAGCTCCTGTTTTTATCGTAATAAGGTTAGAGTGGAATCTTCGGCAGCGAAAATATATAGCAGGTATGAACCTTACAATTTCTAAAAAAGTGTTAATAGATGGCATCCAAAAATAGAAAACCTTGCAAAATGTAAAGACAAAAGGTCAGCTTTAGATGGAGAGCAAATCTCATACTTTGCCCTTTTCAGGCGTTGGCGACGCGGGATTTTAATATTTTTTATACTTTTTGATTGATTAAAAATGGAGGCATAATAGGTTTTGAAAGAGTATTTTATCGATCACTCGGTTAAATCAAATGCAATCACTTTTCTTTGCAGACATGGGTGTAGCTTTGTTGAATTTATTGAGAGAATTGGCCTTTTGCTCCGAGTTTCTCAGTGGGTTAAAAATAGTTTTGCAGCTAAAACTAGAATTTGTTTGTTTATTTAAAAATTCAATTTCCTTAGATTGAGTTGTGAAGTATTTGTGAACACTTAAAATCAGAGATTTTATCACACTCTTACTTGTGGTTTCTCACTTATGAAGCTTCCAATTTTCAGTATTCCTCTTACACTTAATTAGAGGTGTGTTGGTGTGCTTCCATTGTATACTTTTATATTGGCGTGTTGCCCTTGTATACTTTATTGGTGTGTTGGTGTGGTTCCCTTATCTTTTAGTGTTGTGTTTACGTGGCCCCTTGTGGTGCATGAGTTGCTGTAATGCCCTTGTATTTAGGTGTTGTGTTGGTGTGTGCCCTCCCTTGTACTTTAACGGTGTGTTGGTATGGTGTCCTTGTACCTTCGTGGTGTGCTTATGTAGTGCCCTTGCACTTAAAAGTGGTATGTTGCTGTGATGCCCTTATATTCTAGTGATGTGCTGTTGTAGTGCCCTTGTTCTTTAATGGTGTGTTGTGTGATGTCCTTGTACTTTAGTGGTGTGTTGGTGTAGTGCCCTTGTACTTAAGTGGTGTGTTGGTGTAGTGCTCTTGCACTTTTGTTGTAGTGCTCTTGCACCTTAATGGTGTGTTGTTGTGGTGCCCCGTGTACTTTAGTGGTGTGTTGGTGTAGTGCTCTTGCACTTTTGTTGTAGTGTTCTTGCACTTTAATGGTGTGTTGTTGTGGTACCCTTGTACTTTAGTGGTGTGTTGGTGTAGTGTTCTTGCACTTTAATGGTGTGTTGTTGTGGTGCCCTTGTACTTTAGTGGTGTGGTGCCCTTGCACTTTAATGGTGTGTTGCTGTCGTGCCCCTGTACTTTAATAGTGTTGTTGTTGTGCCCTCGTCCTTAAAGGTGTTGGTATGGTGCTCTCATTTATTAGTGGTGAATAAGTTGTTGGGATGCCCTTATTTTACTTTAGTGGCGTGGTGCCCTTGTACTTTAGTGGTGTGTGTTGGTTTGGTGCCTTGTCCTTTAGTGGGTGTGTTCAGGGTTCGTACAGGATCCCGTGTGGGAATTTTCAAAACTTTTCCAAACCTTTCCGAAGCCCTTTGACTCAAATTTCCAAAACCACACAAAGCACAAAAATAAAGCCAAGTTCATGAATCCGAAACATTCAAAATACGTTTACCAATGCAAAACAATACGTACACCACATGTTCAGTGCTGACAGAAAAATCTTCGGCGCTTTACAACGAAAACAATTCTTTGCAAGGTATAAGCTGGACAAGCTACAAAAAATCCATAACTTTTCCATAGCCTAGCGGACCAAAAATCAATTTTCCAAAACTTTCAAGGTCTGGAAAAATGCATTATCAATTTCCAAAACTTTCCAAAACCCGTACGAAACCTGTGTGTTGGTGTGGATCTCCTGTACTTTATTGGTGCGTTGGTGTGTGTCCTTGTACTTTAGTAGTTTGTTAGTACACTAACTCTAGTGGTGTGTTGCTGTTGTTCCCTAACATTAGTGGTGTGTTGCTGTGGTGCCCTTGTACTTTATTGGTATGTTGCTGTGATGCCCTTATACTATAGTGGTGTGTTGATTTAGTGTCTTCGTAATTCATAAGTGTGTAGGTGTGGTGTTCTTGTTAGCAGTTTAGCACCAGTATTTTGGTGCAGTGCCCTTTCAATTTAGTACTAAGTCGGGGTGGCGTCCTTGTAATTCAGTACTGTGTTGGGGTGGTGTCCTGGGTAATTTAGTGGTGTGTTGCCCTTGTAATTAAGCATTGTGCTGGTGTGGCTGTTCATGGACGGGGTCCTCGTCTGGTTGAATTTGTTTGTGTTCAATAACCATGCATATTTTGACAGGTTTGTTAAAAAAAGGGGAACGGACTGAATGTTTTTTGTTCGATCCAGGGGCGGATTTAGGGGGCTATTTATTGATGCGCCGGACACCCTCCAGGGGCCAAGCGTGGAATACTTTTTAAGCAATGTCTTATTATATTACAAATTGTGTTTTTCGAATCTTTTCATGGCAACGGTTGCAAAAAAATAAAATCGTAAAATAAAATTATGTACAAATTAAATAAGTCAGAACAGGATTATTAATGACGTCACTACATCGTCACTTTTTTCTTTTCGGACACCCCCCTTGCAAATTTCTGGATCCGCCCCTGTCCGATCCTTTTAAACACAGCCAGAAAAAAATACCAAGTGCGTATTACGTTTCAGGACTTTTATAAACATGTCCCCTACCATGGCTCGTAGGAATATTTTTGCCCATGATGTATAATATTATCTGGATGTTTCAAGTTCATACTGCATGTTATTGTCAAAGTTATTTTTACTTAAGGGAAAATACCCTTATTCCTTGAATATTTTTAATACAAATTTAAAGATTTCACTCAAGTTTAGAACTCATCTCTTTAAGTTAGAAGAATGTCTCCCAGCTGTAAGAGACATCACCAAAATCTAAAAATTAAATCTGCAATTGAACACTGAATTAATGAAATTTTTTTCTAAGCAGTAGATTCAGGGACAAATGAAGTCTTTATGTTACATGATATGCTCTGAACATGCCAGGATGGCCAACAAAAGGGACACAAAAAGGTTACTCGGAGGAAATTCAAGTCAGATCCATTACATCTATCCTCTTTCAGAGGGGTTCACAACACAAGCGCTTATTACACTTTTTTCCCCTTTTTAGCACATTGTCTCGAATTTTTCTGAATTGAATCACGCTCGTGTGCAACTCCAGACCTTGTTTTCAGCCTCACTGGGCTTTTCAGTGATCCTTTACGTGCAAACATTAAGAATCGACGTTTCCTCACATATGTCGCATATTACGTAACAGCACCAATTAAAATGGCATCTACATCTCTTGGTAACAGTGAGTTTCTTGGTTATGTAAGGTCGATCACAGCATAAACTTCTGCAGTTATCTGTATCTAATGAGTCTCTCGAGCAGAGGCGTCCAACTGTTCCGTGAATGAGTAACGATCTATCGGGTTTACAGAAATCCGGTGATTTTTCAAAATAAACTAGTTCTCCTTTAAAGCTAGATCTCCTGAACTTTCTTCGAACGGGTCTCAGTTTGCCCTTGCTGCGGATCCTATTGTTCACTCGTAAGAGTGTCGCGAAGTCGTATTTTTCCATCAGACGGTCACCAACTTCTCGAAAATTTGGCACGGTTTTCCAGCACGTCTTGACGCTACATGACCCACACATTCCATGACATTTGCACTTTGTCTTCAAGTTTTCAGTAACCGTCTGTAAAAATTATAAATATTTGATCAATCAGCTAGGCTCTGGAGGAGGGGGGTAGGGGGAGCTGGGATGTAAGGAAACACTTTTGTTTATAGACAAGAAAGTTTAATTTCCCTTTGAATTAAAAATTGGTCTTGGCAAAAGCCATGAGAGTAAAATTGGCAGGATTAAGCAAGAAGGATCTTTGTATCTATTAGTATTTCTGCGAAACCGTTGGGGGCAAACATCGTCTTTCTTGCTATGAAATCTGTTTTTTCTTAAAGTATCTATATATTCAATTTCCCCTAAAAAATGGTTGCTTTTTGGCGAAACAATCTCCATTCAAACTACCAATCTCCTTCATTTTTATTAGGAAGGAGTACCACGTGATGCACGATGGCCACAGGGCTAGTTGATTCCCTTCACAATTACCATCATCACCTCCATCATCGTTATCATCATCAACATCATCATTACGAATTTCTATTTATTAAGCTCTCTATTATAATCTTAATTATCTATCGACTTTTTGACCATTAACATTGAATCCCGAATACCAACTTTCGTTAGGACAATACATCTTTAGCACATTCGTGCTCAAAAGTCGCGTGTGCTAAAAACTGCTCATTAATAGTGTTGGGGGGTCTATTTAGCTTTGACATGCTGACAGACTATCGCTTCTTTCAATATATCAATGTCAGTGATGTGTTGCTGAGTATTTTTGCATGTGTGCCAATTTTAAGACCTTGGGGGGAACAAAACAGCCTCAAATTAGTACTCCATTTTCGTAACAGATTTGAAAACTTGCCGAAAAGATTCCAAACAAAAAGAATGTTAAGAATTCAAAAGAACGATTGTCTTCTCTTTTGCCGAAAATGTTTTCTTCGGAGTCTCATGGCGTGCTTTACACTGAAACGACCAACGAGGTCAAAAACCCCTGCAGTGGGATCATGGCAGATATTGAGAAAGGTTCCGAATGTTTTAATTCATCAATAAACGAACATCAACACCAGAAACTGAAATATCTGACAATGTTTGAATTCAAAACTGTTTCAAAGTATTGCAGATTTTGTTTAGTTTTTCCAGGGTTATGTGACGTCATCACTGCCCGCCATATTGGTTAAAACTAAAAAAAAAAAGGTTTTCGGTAATAATAGGTACTGAGAAACATGAAAGCAGCCTTTAAGAGAACTAAATCAATATTTTTAGAAATGCAAAAAAGAAGGGAAAAAAAAAAAAAAAAACAAAACAAACGACGAAAAACTGTATTTGGCTTAAGTTATGCAACGTCTACATTCGTCTGGGGGAAAAAAGGCTTACAGGTATTTGCTACTTCCGATTTGCATGTGTCCTTAAGTTTATCACAGCAAACTTGAGCGCTGAGCCAGAATCTTTCATTCTTTTCTTTTCCTTTCCTTTCTTTTTTTCTTTCTTTGCGGCATATTACTTCTCATTTTCCCAGACAGAGTGTTGTGGTGGGCCGTGTCTACGCAAATAACTCCGTTTAATTGAAAAGTATCATCTGCTCCCAGAAGAAGAAATATCAATTAAGATATCAGAGGTTTGTTATTATATAAACAAATGAAGCTAGGCTAAAACGTTCTGGCAGATAACTTAGTCACAAGATGTTCCTAAATGTCTTCTCCTTTTTAAACTTGATTAAGTGAGGGTTAGTTAATTGTTCCATGATTTCATTTCACATTCTTATTTGTGGTGAGATTGCGTCCTTTACTTAAGCTCTAATAGTAATCGACATGAGATATGGACAGCACCACATTATGATTAGAAATACACATATTGTTGATGTCTGGTAGAGTATTCGTACGTGTCAACAGATCTAATACCTGCCAAGGCGATACTAAAAACGTTTTAGCTGACCAAATAAGATTTTCTTTTGACCTTAGATTGAGATGTTTACTGTGCTTAAAGACATTGATTGTTTTTGCGACATGCTTTCTAAGAAATGATACAAGATAAGAAGAATGCTTAAAGTGATTGTATTGATACTGGAAATAAAACGTCCGATCTAAAACAAAAACTTTGGCAGGGAAGTTTTCATTCAAGCCCAACCGCGAAAGACACCTGGAAGGCTTGAATTGTTGATCAATCATGACTTTTAGCATCAATCCGTAAATGATGCGACAGACCTTTTTCTTCAATTGGAGTGGATGGGAAGGAGTTTGAGGCGAGGGGATGGAGCAACTGAAAGTGAAGGGGGCACTGGAGGGTCATGTAGACCTTTTAAGAAACGGGGTATCAATCCTAAAGTTTCATTACTGCTTTGAAGTCGTTTTAAAGCTGTTGGGGCATTTGTTGATGCGCTAAAACAGGAGCCTGTAAGTAATTTACTTTTCTAAATAAATTTGCACGGTGACGCAAATCAACATTGTAAATTGCACAATTGCCCACAACATAAATGCACTATGATTTCGTAAACCATAATAAATAAAAACCCATCTTCAATGCTGATCCCATTATACTTACCGTTCGTCCAACTCCATTATTGTGTAAATTCATTTTAGAATGAATGTCTTGCCCAGTTTCACGCGAATCCAAAAATCGAGCTGAGAACTTGGATCCATATTTCATATTGTCACCACACCCTCCCCACTGCCAGCCATCACCGTGTCCTCTCATTGACTCATCGCATGCACAGGTGGCGAGTTTACCGATGCTGCAGGCTTTTGCTACAGCACTTGTCACTCCAGCTGATACTATGGCATGCACGAACGCAGTTTCACGAAACCCTAAAAGATAAAATATGTTATCTCCCTTCAGTGATAATTTTATGAACCTTCCAAAAAACATGGGATGTCGTTCCCATGAACTGAAGGTTACTTCAAAAAGAGATTTTTGGTTAATCTTTTCCCCTTGAATTCCAAGCTCATCCCATCTCACCCCCACCCCCACGGCTGTCCCTTCACTACAAACGTACTTTCCCAAGATACTATGTTCACAATTATTGCAATTATTACAAAATTGCGTCTTGATATGATAGTATCGTGGCGCCTGCACCTGCCGAGGACCCTGTCCAATACACCTATGCTGTTAGTTCTTGGAACTTTTAAAATATGCTCTGATTATTTCATACTACTTTTATACGTTTAGGATAAGTAATGGTTATTGCATTGATTTGGTCTTTAACTACAAACTAAAGTCATTCCTGCTGAGATCATAGCACGCACGGATAGCCAGCTGCTTCAAGGAAACGAATCCTTAGAATACAGAATGAACAGGGTTACTTTTTCAGTGTAGTCAAAAGAAAAACAGAGTTGACTGGATGCAGAGTGTATGATGATACAGTTCCTGCTGGTGTTACATTGTGTGGCACAACGGCAAGAATGACATTTAGGGAAAGAAATATATAGACAAAGCTATAAACCCGGAGTATCAACTAAGGCCATCGAAACGTGACAACATAATTTGCTACAACACCACATGTTTAACGTTCTGTCAGTCGTAAAGCAATGGATGACTTTTAAAGCGGCTTCGTATATATAGCTTTGTTCAAACTATATAATGAGCATTTTAATTCATTAAGTTAAGTACGGCAGGCCGCAGAGGAAACTGGAAAAATAAAACCCTGGAAAATCAGACTTGGTACTTCTTTTCAGTGGAGCACTTTATTTTACCTTAAGTGATATTGCTGTTCGAAATTCGCGTAACAGCTTTTCATTTTCGGCGATAATTGATGTGGTAATAAAGTATAAGTGTATTTGGAATGTGCCAAAATGTAAACGCTTTTTAGTGTACTCTGAACCTGTGAAAGTAATTAGGAAAGTATAGAATTGATATACGATTAAATGATTTTTTCACACGCTCTTTAGTGCTACACTTAATTGGAGGTCCGAATACCTTAAGGCATTCGAATTATCCATTAACGACTAGAACCAGACACAGACAATTCCATGAACCGCATCGCACGAAGTCAAAGGCACCGTGATTGATAATAAGAGACCATTCAGATTGCATTTTAGAGCATAAATACGTCTTGCGTACGCCCGTTTCCAGTTCTCATATTGATGAGGTGAGTTCTTCCGTAGCATATTCAGAAGACAATGTTTCAAAAGAAGTCGAAAATTTCAAAAAAGGTGCCATTAGTGTGATTCAAGTGCTAAAAAGGAACTGACCTATTTCTGGGCTAATCCACTCAACGCCCACTCGGGACACTCAGGAACCTTTCAGCTGTACTTGAAGAAAATCTGCCAAGGAATTCTTTGCGTAAACAAAGAATATGAAAATAATCACAGCCGCAATAACAAATATTACGTTAAAAGTCACGGGATGAAAGTGTTGTTAAGACAAATAGATACCGCGAAACAGCAAGCACACCGTCCAAGGTTCCTCCATCTGTCCTCTTAGGGCGTCGACCCTGTTAAGCCACCCTTACAAATTAAATCAAGTTATAATCTTTGTATTGCATAAAAAATAGTTTTTTTTGCCCAGTTCCAAGATTACAACAATGACTTTCCTGCATTTAGCATTTTTTCAAAATGCTCTCCTTAAATAGTTTGACCTTGACCATGCATTAGTTTACTGCTCGGTTGGAAAGTCGTACCCATTGAATTTTTAGTTAGCATACTAGTTATTTTAGGAACCAATGCCATTAGAAGCTTGCTTTAACTAAAAACCATAAATTTAACAAAGAGGAACTGCTACTAGGAATATCCAGAACCACGTTTTCTTGAACAAGGGTTTGTGCAAGACTGGGCAAAGGGAAGTTTCTTGAGTCATGGTAAGTTACAGCTGAACTTCAACGAGCTCGAGAGGTGCAGACTTTTGTACATTCGTAATTAGCTGTTCTACTGGAACTAAAGATGTTTGGCAAGTCATACTACGTTTCTACTAAACATGAGGTCAAACTTTAATTTCTAATACCGGGGATTGTCTTTTCTAGTGATTAATAATGATAACACCTTTCCTATAACAGCGACATTTCTTTGACATTCATCTTTTTTTGCAGACTTTTTATTCAGCCGCTTTAGCTCACTTGCGGGGTTACAACCAAGAGCTTTTTCAAGTACCCAGCTATCGGGTATCGTTCATTATTCACCATTTTGCATGAAAAAGTATCCACCTGGCACCGAAGAATTTAGTCAGAGGATACCACCCAATCTGTTCGGCATTTTTGAAAATCTTTCTTCTACTTTTACATCTATTCTTAGACTTAAGAGAACTCTCTTAGCTTCTTGGCAACTTTAGACCTCTGTTGTGCATGAACAAGATTGTACTTTGATTTGCGTGAAGTTAACAGCTTGAGTTTCCGATAAGTGCAGCACCATTCTAAAGAAAAAGGTTTATCGTAACAGTCAAGCTGAGAGGCACTTTCAATTCATCAAAGTAACCATTCAGCTACACGTCGGAGTTTCATTATTACATAGTCTAATCAAGCTGAGAGGCATTTTCAATTCATCAAGGTAAACCATTCAGCTACACGTCGGAGTCCATTATTATAGTCTAAATAGAAAAGCATGTACAAAGAAAATGAAAACAAGGTGTATACAAGATGTTTACTCAGGTCTAGTTTACCAATTTGAAAAAAAAAGAAAGAAAAAGAAAAGAAAAGAAAAGAAAGAAAGAGAGAGAGAGAGAGAGAGAGAGAGAGAGAAGTAGCAGTAAGAGACTGGAGACTTGGAAAGTGACGCAATCCATTTGGTTGGCTTTGGAATTTTAGTGTTGTTCCCGATTGTTTTGAAGTTTTAGTTTTTTTTTATTGTTTTCAAATAAAACTAGGTTTATGGGTTAGGCCATATAGATATATAGCAAATTGATTAGGGATGGCAAAATTAGAACATACTAGGCCAGTATTCCATGGTAACATTGCAAAGAGCCGCCGCAAAACGAGGTTTAGTGATCCGGCTGCTGCTGTAATTTACACTACACCATAAGCCTGCTGACATCATTACGCAACACCAGAAAACAACAACTAAACATTTTGCATTCAGACATTATCATTTAATTTCATACTTATTTTGTAAAGAATCAGATAGATTCCTGTCCTTTAAAACACCTTGTGTTGATATTCGAAGCAAGTAAGAAAACAATCCACGGTGACAGGCCCAACGTTGATTCGACACTTATTCAACACACGAGAGAAAGAGAAAAGAAAACATATTCTTTCTGTTTTCATTAACCCGGTGATGAATGCTTCTTTTGACCGGATAAAGTTAGCAATAACCAAAAGCATGTTTGCCTTGCGTCTAAGGTCAGTTCGCGTGTTATTCAAATAGAATTCCTTGTGGTCTAGAAAAGCATCGCGCAATAAGTTCCGGAGAGCACATTCCTGTATGCTCGTAGAAGCCTAATTACTATAAATGGGCCAAATACACAGCCAATTTCCATAGTTTTGAATGAAAGAAAGAAATCTTTGCCCTGCCATGAAGGTCATTGTACATATGTAGTTCGTCGTCGAGTTCCTCCCAATCCTTACGATGTTCACGATGATTGAAGACAAGCAATTTGTCTTTCTGTGACACTAAAACGCGTCACGAAATGCCTCATGAAGAACAAATGTTTTTGTAAATTGCAAGTAAAAGTTTGCTGCATTCTTCGAAAGGCAAACAAGAAATCTTATCTATTTAATGTAATGAAACCATTTTCCTTATGGAGTGGCGTTTGTGGATGTTTTTTATATTGCATTTACTTGCGTCAGTTTTAATTACACTGTAGATTTTAATTAGCCATTAATGAACTTCTTCCAAGGTTACTTCTCCTCCAAAATCAGACACAAAATAATTGTACACATAAAACACGCACGTTCTATTAAAACTCTTCATTCATTTGGCCAAGAATTGAAGCAAAACACTTACCTTGATTTAAGAGAGGATTTGTCATTGGATTTTGGTTCTTCATTTCTAAAGACGAGCAGTTCCAGCGACGGTAGCGAAACTGGGCTTGACACTCGTGGACAGCGTATTGCATGCCCTGCAAAGTACTGGCCACAACATCGGGCAATTCTTTACATAGTCTCATCTGCTCTTTGTTCAGCGATGGCGTGTTTTTGCACACTGTATTGGAATTTAGAATAGGATCGCCATACTGTTTGTTGGAGTTAAAAATGTCATAGCACCCTCCTCTGCGAAATAAAAAGCGGAGTAAAGATCGATAGCTGTTCACAATGGACTTCGAAGATAAATCCTATAAATCTAATCATCTAATCGTGTAAACACTACACGGCAATCTGCTCAAGGGAATAAGCAGATAAAATCTTGTTATCAACGTACTTTGAGTGGATTTGTACCAGGACAAGTACAACTTTGAAAGCGTACACGTAGTTAAGCTCCATGTTGAGGTTAATGCGGTATGACTTCGACTTTTTTACCATGACTTGTTTCCAAAATTTAATCTGCTTTGAAACTCAAGTGGTAAAAACCACTCGTTTGATAACTTAGCTGGCATCGGTTCGATTGGCTACTTAGGAACGGCTTCCAATCGCAGTATAAAACACTGTTCTGGACTATGTAGTGCTAGTAACGTATAGCCATAATACTGCCTTACACACGTTGAAATTCGATTTACAGACTTCCATCTGAGGGCATTGAGTGATGGGCCGGAAAAGATGCACTTGTGAGCTCTCTGGATGTTTTTATTGCACTGCTTTAGGAATGGAGGTGTAATCATAAGCTGTTAATTGAGGGCATATTCCCTTCTATTCTTCCTTGAATTTGACAACTTGATTACACTGTCTGAAAAAGCATCATTATCAATCGACGACTCGAAATTTTCTTTGTTCATATGGATTGTATAAACTACTAGAAAAATCGGGCCAAATGAAACAAGAGTGAATCAATCCCTAATGAGTGTTAAGCTTGTGATACACACTTTTTATTAACCAAATGCAACGGACGTTTTAGAAAAGACTCAATGATTTTAGAAGATTTAGTTTCTCAATCACGCCTAAACCGTGACACAAATAGCTCTGATATTACCCTGGCTAGTAAGATAGATTTTCTATAAGAAGAAGAGCGTCCCACAGGTGACTCGGGTGTCACCTTATTGACTGAATATTAATTACCAAAAACCATATGTTAGATAATAGAAAATGACCTTTTCTGTGGTTTCACTGAGTTCCTGCCTACAGACGATTCTCAATGTCTTCTCCTTGGATGATGATCAAGGAAGTTTCAGCACTTCTTCTTACGTAATATTAATAATAGATAGCTATTGTGCGACCTTTACTGACTTTACCAGCAAGAACATAAGAATTTGTCATTGATCAGGCTCCGATTACACAACCATACTGGTCCATGAGACACCCCATTTCACAAAATAGACCAATTCAATTCAATGTATATTTTGCTGTTACTAAAGCATGTACTTTGAGACTTTTGTTATGATCAGAATTGGCAAAAAGCTCTTGACTTAATAGCAAACTCTTGATGAGTTCATGAAGATTGCAAATCAATCATTTCTTTTCTTTTCGTAGCCACTGATGTTAAACGTCCTTGAATGGGTACTCCACCCAGGGTGCCTTAATCATATTCTCGTTAGGAAAGCCAGATTGGTCCCTCATTGAAGTAATTAGCACCAATCTGTCATACTTGCGTTACTTGCTAACAATTGCCCTAGGGAATGTAAAGCACAAATGCTGCAACGTATTTGGTCTTTACATTGGCGAAACACGAAGCAGTGAAAACATACGTACAATATTACCGCATAACTGCCACCCAGGGAGGCATTTATTGTTATTTGGCAAATAAAACATAAAGGTCGTTTCTGTATTTCATCTAGCTCTTGAAAGTGCAACGGATGTTGCTGGTCAGTGATTCAGTTTTATCAATCAGAGGAAAGAGTTTGTCCTCGAGTAACCTCATGAAAGGTGCTACTATGACAGTCTTTCTCGGCGTTGTTCCATATAGTTTGCCCGTCTGAGCACCGTCTGCGTCTTAGGACCAGCATTTGACAGTCTGCAAATTCAACGACTACTAATTATCACATTAAAAAAAAAAAAAAAAAAAAAAAAAAAAACCACATCAAAATTTCGCGAGTTATCGATGCCTCTTAGTTTAATAGCCGTAAAAACTTTAGTTCATACTCATAAAATTGCTGCTAAATAGTTATTGCTTACATTCTTTGGTACTTGAAAAAGAGACTCCCCGAAACTCGCCTGTCTTAAATTTACTGACATAGTTAAGCTTATATCTTAACCACGTCTCTCTGCCAAACTGCAAAAACACAAGACACTCATCCGAAACCACCAAAGCAGGAGCCCGAACCTTCAATAAATAGATTTTTAACTATAATCTGACTTAAAGATTATAGGATTAGAAGCACTATTGTAAATTAGTACAAGATAAGATATACTATAAGTATATTTTCCTCACTGAGAAGGTTAATTACATCTTGTGTTATGGACTGAACTGAAAAAATGATGATCGTAAAGAAAGTACTATCGAAAATACATTACTAAAAAATTTCAGTTTTATCTAAATTAGTTATATTTCAGTCAAAAAGATTTGCAACACAAACGTTACTATTTATTTATTAGAATTGAAAGTAAAGTGAATGCGTTAGGTGTGTATATATATAAAAAGGATAAAGAGAAAAAATAACATTAAGCCCTTGGCGGGAATCGAACCCCACATCTTCGGTTTACTAGTCCGATGTGTTAACCACTATACTACAAGGACCAACCACGTTGGAAACGCAGCCGGACAATGTAATGCATGTGGCAACTGTAGGGGACCCCAGGGCGTTATTTTTCTCTATGGGTAAGCTGAACAACGTAAATTTGGGGTAAGCATACATATATTAGAAATGAAAGTAAAAGTCGGTGTTCAGCTTACCCATTTTTTACCGACTTCACCTTGACCCGTCCATAATTACCCAAAGAATTCCCCCGCTAAGCCCGGTTGCTGTTATGAATACGTAATTAGTCCTGGAGTGAAGCTGCTGGAAAGGTCTTCCACTCAGTCGCATACTTCTAATTTTTCGGGAATGTGTAAAATTTGAAATTCTAAAACAAATTACCTAAGTTCTTGGCATAATAATTAAAAATGCAATTTTGTGAAGGATCATTAGCTATCGGAAAAATATGATAGTCTTACCTTTTTTAGTCCATAAACCATCGAATATGCAGAATAACAGAAGGCAAGTTTCGCCTACTGAGAAATGTCTATGACTTTTGCAATTACCTCAAACCCACCAATTTGCGATCTTACAGTTTCCGTAGCAAATCCACTGCACACAGCATCGTCAAGGCGGAGGGCACAAATTTTTCCAAATTCAAACCGTCGCCATGTTGCCTTATTTGGTTCAGTACGCGAGGTCGTGGGTTCAATCTCCAGCCAAAAGATCAATAGAGAGGTGCTGTCTTTGCAATAAAATATCTGCAACAGATAGAACGAAGTTTTATGGGTCGACGGTGACTGCCAATAGACCATATTCACGATAGCCGCCACGATGGTTTTCATATTGTAATGAAAATTAGCCATGAGGTCTTCTAGGGGGCAAGCATTGAAAGTACAACTATTTTTACAAAAATTGCCAAATTTTAAATAGCAAATTCAGTGTTTTTTTGACAAATATTATCCAAATGCGAAAGTATGTTATGGGGGTGGTTGAAATCGATCCCCGATTTTAATTTGTTTGCCCCTCAGAAACCACGTGACTTATTAGCGTCACAACGAGACAACAAACATGGCGGCTATCGTAAATGTGGACAATTGGCTCCCTTCCCGAATCGAGCATGGTATTGGATACGAATTTCCTTAATTAATAAAATTAAGAAAAGAACCCTGTAACAAGAAAGTATAGGAGCACATTGAAATATTTCCAAACTTTGAAAATTTATCAAAATATATGAAATGGAGTGGCACTGTCCTTCCAAAACAAAACATTTATTTATTTATTCATTTATTTATTTATTTTTCGATATCTGAACAGCTACAGATGCGTCAATATCCAATCAATAACCACCAAATTCAGGAATTAATCTTGTACAAAACTCGTACCCCATCCCTTGCTCGATTCGGGAAAGGCTGATTACTTTCTTTAACGATGTGTTTACACCGCGTCGAAGTACGATTCTCGCTTGCCTCTTATGTGAAGGCAGACATTTTTTTCAAGTGCCCATGCAAGAATGCGTTATACTAGGACAGAACCATTTTTCAACACGTGTGAACATTCGTTAAGTTAATTTGACCCATGTTAACCCCCCTCTCCCCCCCTAAAAAAAATTATACTGAGACGTCCCTTTAAGACGTTGCCCTATCTAAATTCAGGAGTACCGAAGGGGCAAAGATATATCCTACTGCAATCGTTAGATTATAAATGTTCCTGTTGACAGTACTTAACAGTTTGTTTAAATTAAACATGATAAAGGAGCCACTATTTAAAATATAACAGTAGACAATACTTTTTAAGTTTTGCGCTACTGTAAGTCATTTCTTTACAATTCAGTCGTTGATTACAGCCGGAGGCCACGATAAATAACTCACTTTGAATGGCTCGTCTATGGGGTCGCCGATTACATGATACCGATGTCAACTTTCGTTCGGGAACCAATGAATTTCATACGGCGCGAACGCTGTCTCATACGCATGCGCCACTCGTTCCAGTCTCACCAAGAGAGCGGTTTCAATCCAGAATGAGTGTTCACAGCACGTTTACATGATCCTGGTATAGAATGTCGCACCAGAATGAGAGTTTCATTTCGGAATGAAAACTAGAATGCACTCGTGCCGGAATGCAATTTCGCTCTGATATCATGTAAAGGAATAGAAAGAAATATATGACAACCGGGATGGACTCGTTCCGGAACGAAACTAATTCCCTTTGCACGGAAAAGGTCACCAACAGACTTCCAAGAACTTAGCATCATAGAACGATGCTTGTGTTCCCGCGTCAAGAATTTGCGCGTCAACGGGGTTTAGGATGATGTAGTTTCGATGGTCGATTTTTTCATGGGATTTGTAGAAACGAATATAATATCAGAATAAAGACTAAATTTGGCACACTATTTACTCAACCGTCTCTTTGTTGTTGTTTTTGTTGTCGTAGTTGTTGTTTATTGTTGCCATTGATGATGATGATGACGATGATGACGACGATATGATGGTCGTGACGATGTAAGACAACTGTCTTATGAAAATCTGAATGCCTCAGTACTTACTAAATTATAGCTTCGAATCGCTGTACTATGCTTTACGTGAAAGTCTTTATAAATAAAGGCAGGTTAACCCAACAAATTCTAGAAAATTATATTTTGTTTTACGAGGGTAGAACTTGAAGTAAAGAGATCAATAAAATCTGCATAAAAAGACAATGGGCACTATAAAATACAAGGTAACTTATTTGATAAGAAAAAAACAAGTTGATGGTTTATGGGAGTACGTACTACAGTAATTAGGTTTAAAAACAGGTGAAGTTTGAATTATTAAATAAAATTTTAAAAGAAATGATTGAAATCTGACGAAAGAGTCCATCAAAATGAACTATATCATCTTTTCCTATTGTCACAGGACAGTATAACTGACGAAATATTGATATCTTGAAATGACAAGTAGGTTATGAGGCTAAACTTACAGCTCAGTGTGAAACTGATTTCCTAATCTTCCAAATCCCTTTGAACTGAATCTCGATGACTAAACTACGAGAGGCAGAAACGCTATCCATTGTTTACAGCTATTTCAAGAAAGGTTGCTGAAGGTTTTGTTGCATGTTGCATACTAAGACCGAAATGTATCGTGGATCATATGTAAATTATGTCAGCTTAGAAGAAAATATGCCGGCTCCATATTGTGAAGAGTTGCGCTGAAGAGTTATTTGGTTCACATTGCCAATAGTGCAATGCAACAGGCAACATGCAACAAAACCTTCATCAATCTTTTCTGAAATAGCTGTATTATTTAAGGGACGGAATAGTTTATAAAACTGAGCAAGCACTAAAACTGTCAATGGCCACGGTGGCAGATATAATTAGATGATCTGAAATTTGGAATGGGTGATGAGTTTTTCTGCATGTTCCACTGGCTTATTCTTCTTGGTCTTCTCCTTCTTCTTCTTTTCCTCGTAATTCTCCTCCTTGCATTATCTCTTTCTTTGTCTTGCTTCTCTTTTTTCTTCTCTTTCTACTCTTTCTCGTCTTCTTGTTTCTTCTTCCTGTTGCTCTTCCTCTTCTTCTTTTTCTTCTCGTCTGCTTTCCTCTTTTGCCGTTCTGTTCTGTTTTGTTTCCCCTTCTGTCCTTTTCCTTTCTTTTCGATATTGAAGCCGTTCTGAGGCCCAATCAAATCTTCTCGTGTTTTTGTTTGATACTGGCCGATACTGGCTGATCAAGCACAGGATGCCCAATATCATTTTTAATGTATTGTGATTTACTGTAATTTCTAAATTTACCTGATCATATCACGAATATTCACATGGGGTGATTCTGTCAAAAATCATGGATTTCATTAGTGCCATTTTTTATGAGAAAAGAACTAAAATTAGTCTCTATCGAGGCTGTCGAGTATTTGGACACTCACTTGAACATAATTAAAGTGTTTTTTAGCCAAAATTGGCAAAATACCTTAGGCAAAATATACTCGTCGACATCTTTCCGCGCCCGCTAATTATTATTATTATTATTTTATACATACATATATATATATATATATATATATATATATATATCGGTAATACAGAGCAGTTAAGTTATTGTTTAATACTGTGGATACGATAAAAACACTGACAGCATTGCCAAGAACAGGAGCGAAACAAGGAATCTTTGTTCAATTGGTACCGAAATAAACCCCCCTATTTGAAAATTGCCACAAAACCTGTTGTCAACACATACTTGAGATTGGAGACAAAGTTTCTGAGTCTCAATGGTAGGCGTAGTACTAGTCTGAGAGGGTTAATTCTAAGCAACGCAATACCGCATCCATCTATTCTAACTATTTGTTTGCCGAGCTGTGATGTCATCAAGCCTCCTGCCGTTCAAAGCAGGAAGAGACATTCTCTCTTTTCGGTGGGAGCTGTATCAGTTGTCAAGACGAAACAACAATATCTTTATTACTTGTTCTTTAAGCTCAAAAGAAACCCCTGAAAATCCCTAAACAATCAAATATTTTCTCCTCATTAAGCAAAAGAAAAAACTGGAATGTGATTCCTTATTTCATTGCAAAAACGTAAAACAGGAATTCAGTCGTCGTTCAAATGGTATTTGGTCTCTAGTCTTACGCAACGCACCCACGTTTGACACGTGGAAGTCTCTCTCCTTATAGCCGTCTTATCACCAATACATTTTGGTCACAGCTGTCATAAGACAGGATCTGTCGTACTGCAGATTGCCCTGCCAATAAAAAAAACTCGTTCAGGTTCGCCTGAATCATGTTTTGGCAGTTTTAACTGCTACGATTCCAAACGGAAATCAGTAACCAGATCTTCCCCATGAGAGAGTCGTTTGTGAAGCTTTTTTTTAAAAAAGAAAATACAACAAAACTGTGCGTTTCCTTTAGTGCCTTCCCGATCTAATGTCGGCCATTTCACATCTTTTCATCTTTCCTGTTACCTTGTTCTATTGGCAAAAGTATTAATGAGAAATCGTAGATTGCTTCATTCAATAACACTCTTTGTTCGTGCCTTGTTTACATACGAATTTGTGGTCAAAGACTAAATAAATTCTGTGCTGACAGAATCAAGACATATTTTTTTCATGCTCTATACTAAAGGCATTGAGGTCCAGTTGAACTGATTTTAATCATAAAACTTTGACTTCCTCATTACGAGGTACCCAAGATGATATGTCAGCGATACCATATCATGAATGCAAAACAGTTTCTTGTACTCCTTAGAACGACACACACGTGGTTACAAATATAAAAAGAATCATGACTTTTACGTCAGGATCTAGTCTAGATCTAAGATCAAGAATTCACCGATTAGCAAATCCATCGAAAATCCTTTCGCAATTTGTTCGAATGTTATCTCTACATTGGTGCGGCCCTAAAACGGTGATAATTGAGTAGTCTCAAACATCAAACTGATCAGCTGCTTTAACCGCTGCTACCAAAACAGAGATAGTTGGTTTAAAAGAAGCTGGCCCTTGTCATCAAGTCCATAATGCAATAAAAAGAGAAAAAAATGAAGGGAAAAAACCCCGAACCTAGAAAGTAGCAGTTATACTCACTAATTACTCCAGGTTATATTTAGTTTTAATCACTAGCGATTACTTTCATCAACAAATTTTGATTTTCCGTGGACTCTAGTTTATTTTATTAGAAAGATGCTCTACACTATTGACCTATCCATTACTTACTTTGCCCTTTCTTTGACTAATGACACAAGTTCCAACAGGAATAGTTCATGCAATAAAATTTTGTGCTCTTGGCTAATGGACTGTTGGGGTTTGAATCTAATTTTTGTAATGACTGACTGACCCTGTGTTCGCCTTTGAAACTCTTTGTCCTTGATGATCTTTAACGGCCTTATTATCTAACAGCAGTTTGATATATTAATAAAGTATATATTTACAATCCTTTTTGAGTCTTAAAGCAGCTCCAGATTTAGGTCTTTTCTGGATTAGGTCGACGTTTTTGACAGTGTTGTTCTTCGCGAGGCAAAATGTCTATGTCCTCGGAAACATCTAATTTGAAAGAGTCTTTAAAATGGACTTGCTCTTTCCTTAGGGTTTTAGGTCCGTTTTTCCTAAGGCGTCTTAATGAAGAGGCGAACTGAGAGTTACTTATATGCGAGACGCAGAAGTGAAACATTTTCTAATTTTAATATCATTCAAGAAATTAAATTTATTTCAAGCTCACATATTCCTTCAGGACGACCTTGCCAGAAGGGATCCTCACTTCCTATTGACATATAAGAAAGTCTTTGTTTAGTAAACAAAGCGATCAAAATGGTACATCACAACAAAAGAAAAGAGCTTCAGAGTGAATGGCAACAAACGAGAGAAAAGATAAGCAAAATCGATCCTATTTATTACATGTTTCTTGATGGAAAATTCCACTCTGTGCGGCCGGAAAAATCATATTGAACTGAGAGGGTCACATTCTCGAATATGATTGCACTGAGTGATTGCTTTTTCAAAAGCATTAATTATCAGAAAGCTATTAAGAGTGTATTTCTATTCAAGGACAGAGCAAATTTCCTGCAGTACATTAGATTTAATGGAAATAGGAAACAAATTCCCTACTGGGTACCGGCGAAATTCACTGCGCTAATTTAGTGCAAAATGGAATTGCATCATGATACGAATGATTACAAAAACATTTCCTGTAAGCAGTGATTTCATTGGACGAGGCTGATGACGCAAATAGAACAATATATTGGCACCAGCAAGAAGAGAGCATATAATATGAACTGCAACAAGCCCACCACACTTGCAAAGCGCAGTCGCCAACGAAAGGTGGAGCGAAAAGACTCCACTTAGAAGATCATGGCCAACCCTAAAAAGTTGGCGTTTGGATTGTTCTGCCTTTCTGTAGTTTTGATACAAGGTATGTTTAGAAGTTCCTTTTGAATTCCTTACTTCTGCTGCCTTTCTTACTTTCTTTTCTTTCTTTCTTTTTTTTTTTTTTTTCCTGTTCTAGTTCTCTTTAAACTTGATAAGGTCTTGTCTGATATTCATATCTCCCCCCCCCTGTTTTGATGCATTTGCTAAAAGCACGCGCTAAAGTCATTTTCTTTATCAAAAAAAGTTCATTTGACTAGTTTCTTCTATCCTCATCATATTTCCGTGCCTTTCACGGCCGTGTCTTCCATTAATGTTTTTATTTTCACCCGTTTATCTAAAAGCAAGCAAGGTGCTCTCTAGTTTCTCTGGCTAGGCTTCGGTTTTCTTTTCCTCTTATCATTTCTTTTTCTGTTTTGTCTACAATTTTTTCAAACGGCTGACAAACAACAGTATCTTAAAAGTTCAGAACCTTAGCAAAACACTCATTTGTGTGATGTTTTGACCCCTCCCTCTTCTCCATTGATTTGTCTTTTCTCCTTATAATTTTAGCTGATACTACAAAGATTTCCTTGATGATTTCAAGCTCAACTACCGATAACATTAAATATAACATTTAGATATCTTTCTTCCTGTTTGATATTTTTCCCTGATAAGTTTCCTTTTTATCTATAGAGTGATTTCATTTTGATGTCATTCTTTTCTTCTTGAGTCTAATTCTACACCTTTTGATTGATGATGCTTTTATTTAAAAGGCGTTCTCATTAGCCCACGACTTCTAATGATAATCATCTTATAACACTCTGGCAAGTCATATGATTCGCATCAAATCGTTACCCTCAATTTGACTATTGTATGACTCAAGCTTTTTTGATTCTTTTCAATTGAAGTAATTTATCGATGATGTTTTCTCGAGATTACTCCCAGCCATCGTCAAGAAAAAAAAAAAAAAAAAAAGATATTCAGGTCTTTGTTTCCTCTTTCCTTGATATGTGCTTTCGAACAAATGGAAGGAAATCCCTAACTGAACGATACGTGGTATTTATCCCAATATTTAAACTGGAGGTGATCTATCAATGTAGTTATTGGCGAAGAAGAGAAATATGTGCACCGGGCAACTTATTCTTGTAGTTTACCTCTTGGCAAAGAAAACAGGGAAACCAATAGAAAAACTTCAAATGGGAATTGAAGCTTTTGACCGATAGCTCATTTTAATTCTTACTGATTCGCATTATTTTTGTTTTCTTATGAAACATTGTCTTTTCAAAACAAAAAGTAAGAAACTGAAATCATCCTACCCTAAAATCCTTCTTTAGATTTTGAAGATAAGTTGGTTCGACATTTATCTTAAAATCATGACAGATGTAATCTTCACAATTGTTTACACGAAAGGAAAGCTTTGATATTTTTTAATCAAAATATCACAATTATGTTCTATTTTGCCATCATCAATGAAAGAAATTCAGTCTTGATGAACATCTAATCTTCCAAAGTGTTTGAGTTATCAGTCTCTAATACAATCGATTGTACGCGCAAATGGAAAATTACGGCAAGCGTGGTCTAACTAGATAAATACTTGCACATTTTTTCCGCCATTTAAGCTCATACACTTATTAAAATTATTAACACTTAATTAACAATAATTTCGTGAATGCTATATAGTAGTCCTTGCAAATTTTTTCTAGAACTTTTTTTTCCCCGAACATGCATCATTATAGCACATAATTATTTGTTTTTATCAACCGTGCCCTCATCACTTTTGGTCCTCTTGGCAGAATTAAAACACATGAAACACTAAAAAGTTAAATGCGTATACTTTTCCCATTAGGTTGTTTTGCCGAAGAAGACGAAGTTGTCATCCCAAATGAGCATAGTGTACCCGAAAAGCTTGAACATGGAGAGAAAGGAACCGTTCAGTATAAAGTAAATACCATCAAATTGACCGGCAGTCAACACCAAAAATCGGATGAGGGCATCCCGCAGAAGCCGCCATGGCCGCCACGCCCAGGGCGTCGAAACGTCATCCCACTCAAGGCTAAAAAGGCACTGCCTACAATTATTAGACCAGGTCGTAGTATCTTAGATAGCCTTATTAACAAGGTCAAGCGTAATCATCCACAAAGGATCCTGAGACCAGGAAGAGAAGACGTCCCAGATGGACCTCCACCTCGACTGTACAGACCTGGTAGAGAAGATGTTCCTGGAGGACCCCCTGTCCTTCTTAGGCCTGGAAGAGAAGACGTACCTCAAGATTACCCTTCACTCTTAAGGCCTGGGCGAGCAGCACCTCCAACACTTCTCAGGCCAGGCAGAGAAGATGTTCCTCAAAATCATCTTCTTCGACCAGGTCGAAATGACATTCCTGATCAGTACCTGTTTAGACCAGGAAGAGATGATGTTCCAGATGCACCACCATCTCTTTTGAGACCAGGAAGAGAGGATGTTCCTCAAAATTATCTCTTTCGGCCAGGTCGAAATGACATTCCTAACCAATTCCACTCAGTGAGAGCAGGTAAACGAAGCACTGGGTACAATATGCCGTGGACATACGTTGGGAGTTCTGTCAACTCAAACCTACAGCATAACAGTCACACTTTTAGACAAAAGGCTTTGGAGGAAACAACGAAACGAACCGCCCAAGACGACGAGCAAGAAATGAGTGATCCAAACTCACTTCTAGATGAACAACAAGATTTAATTTAACTAAATTCTAAAAAAAAGGGGAAAAAAAAAAAAAAAAAAAAGAACAAGGAACCAAGAGAATAAAAATGAACATATTTCAAACTCAATTTGGCGAGTAAATGATGCTAAATTATGAGGCTTATCAGATACCGAATTTTCTTCATGTCTTAATACATCAATAATAAAGATATATAGATATGCAAATAAATTGAATGCACTTGAATGTGTTTAAAAGTTTCATCGGTGTATTTATATTATAGCCTCAAAACTAACAGTTATTAACACTTGATAAGGTCACACAATTTCCTTTGCATTGACCTTTTAAGTATGTCCTCTGAATTAGCAGATTACATTCAGGGATGCACCTTAAGCGTGGGTGGCGAGGGAGTGGTTTCTCTAGAATTCTTTTTCATATGCCATGGTGGACTCAAAACTTACTGTAGATCTTATACAGCGATTCCATTCTCGATATAACAACCCAACAGCATAGAGAAAACGTCAATGAAACTTTCCCATCATAAAACGAGCAACAATTTCCAGTGTTTACTTATTCTAAAGCCATCTAACCTAGCGGCATAGCAACAGTTGCTATGAGTCAGGTGTCGAGAATATATTTACACTTGGAATGACTTTCTTGGAACACTTCTTGCCAATGCCACATGTTTCTAACACTTAGGAAATTTCTGTAGCTGGGCAAGATAAGAATTTGGCTTCCCAAAGATTATTGGGCAGTTCCAATAGACCTAATTCGCTTGGGCATGATGTTTTCCCAATACAGACCTCTTGGGAATATGATTCTTTGTTTGAGGTTTATCCATATAAATGTATCTTCTCAAGCGTTACCATTAAACAAAGGAAAAAGTCCCAAAGGAATGACACGTGACCTGTATTGGGAAAACAAATACGCCCACGTGAATAAGGTCTATTCCAAATAAAACCAATCACAATGTTTTATTATTGCAAAAACAAGGATTATAACATAACAAATAAAGGGTAATTCCCTTTCCAGTATAGCTATGGTGAGCTAATGAAAGCTGGGAAATGTAAAAAAGTAGTTAGAATTATTTAAGGTTGTTGATAATTACATGTAGAATATTAACTAGATAAGTAACATACACAATATTAGTGGTGATGCTGTATCTGATTTACAAGCTTGAGCTGCAGGCAAGATTGTAGATCAGATATAGCATTGCCACGCATGCTGTATCTTGCTTATGATACGCCTAGGTTAGCTATATCATGTTTGACTAAAATTCTGAACATACATGTGAATTTGGCTGAGAAAATCGGCCTTAAAGTTTATGCTCTTCCACCCTTAAGATTTTCTATTGTTTTTGCCTCATTAATTATTTAGTATTATAATAAATACAGAAAATAAAAATTTATATTAAAAAATTATATACAAATACACACGCACACACACACACAAACACAAACAAACAAAAGCATCCTAGATGGTTTTATCTTATTAGTTGAATAATAACATAAATAGAAGGGGGGGGGAAACTATTTAAGTAAGCAATACTTATGGAGTTTATAGTTTAGCAGAAGGTCACTCTTGAGCTTTTTTTGAAACAATTTGTTTGGCTTGAAACGCACGCTTTGATTTAACCACACCTTGTCGATATTTGATTTGTAATTCTATAGCTCTAACTTCTACAATAGTCCATTCATTAGAACTACATGTGCTCTCTACATATCAGTCTATATCCTTGTCATCTTTTCACCAAATTCTACTCCATAAGTCCTTCTGTGTAAACCAAAGTAAGTCAGCCAATCAATTAATTTTAGTTCATCTAGAGTCGTTTATTACTTTATTTCTTGTTATCATTTAGTTTAAGTCACGTTTGTATTCCTTAGCCATTGTTATTGTAGTAGTTTAGTTTAGTCACTATCGCTAGCACTTTAGACCAAATCTATACCAATATTTGTATCTATCTATTTCAGTTCGAATCACACAGCTTCATTCAGTTATTATATTCATCTTCTACATTTATTCTACATCTACATTTATTTCTACATCTCTACATCTACTCTACGATAATAAACTATTCAAACATGCATTCAGATTGGTTTTATTTGGTTTAATTCCTTCATCTTATCATTATCAACACAATTCATTGACAAAATTTTGGCATTTTCATCATAGTATTGTTCCAAATTTAAAGCCCCATGAAACCTAATGTTAAACCTGCCATAATTAGTTCTAACACTGGGAAGACACTAAGCAATGTTTACAACACAAATGTGAATGTTATAAACTATTTAAACAATGTCTAGGTGTATGTTCTCATGTCCTACTGTTTTGGTTTGTTTTTTGAAATGAAACATGTTTGGCTGAGAAAATGCAAATTAAAGTTTATGGAAATGAAGATAATTTTGTATCTGATAATACAACCTCCTCCATCGTCAATGATTTCTGTTGTGCTTTCCTCATTAATTGTTCATGAGTTGTTTAGGCACAAAATAATTATGAAAAGCTAAAGGTAATTTGTTGTTATTATATTTGTACCTAAATATAGAGTTTTGTAAATAAATTACATCATTAAATTTTAAGACATTTAGATCTTTATATAAAGGACTGTTATGTGCATCATAGCTGGAGAAGGTTATGATTCTCACAGCTTTTCTTTGCGAGGTTATAAGTAATGTTTACAACATGAGCAGCCACGTTGTATCAGAATTTACAACATGAGCCAAAGGCGAGTGATGGTAAATATGATACAACAAAGCTGCTCATGTTTTAAACTACTTAAATAATGTCTAGGTGTATGTTCTCATGTTCTACTGATTTTTTTCAAAATGAACCAAGTTTGGCTGAGAAAATCCAAGTTAAAGTTTATGCAAATAAAGACAATTTTATATCTGAAATACAACCTCCTCCATCGTCAATGATTTTTTGTTATGTTTTCCTCATTAATTGTTCATGAGTTGATTAATTGAATCTAAAGTGGAGGGATATGCATGCCCCACACCAATAGACCATAGTCATATCAAACTATACTGTGAGTCATTATGACACTTAAAGCACCATAGGAAGAATCAGTTTACAGTATTATAGCATGTGGCATGGAAAACCTTCATAACTTCAAAAGGCTGTACTTAAGTTACTAATTTATATTCATTTTTTTTTTTTGGTCATTCAACAGTTGACCCTATGTAGAATCAATACTGGGAATATTGTCAGGGAGGTCATGATTTTTCAGAAGTAGGTTTTTATATGAGGGGGTCTTTTGAAAATTTCCTCAAAAGTATAAGACAAGATAGACAATATTTTAAGGGGGAGGGGTCATGTTTCTTTACTATTATTTTCAGGATATTACACGAGGAGGGTCAGAAGAATAATTCACTTAGAATGGCAAAACCAGGGGCTTCCAAAGAATGGAAGGGAAACATTTAAAAACACCATACTATAACCCCCATAGATCACTTTTTCTTTTACATCGGTTCACTGATCAAGCAGAAAAACATTCCATTGAAGGTGCGAGGTACAAATTTGAATAATCCTTTGAAATGACCTTGCAGCCTCGACTGAATGCATTGTGTTTGTGAACCGATGTATGGAAAGTTGTCAATCTACACAAAATGAACGCTTCCTTAAAATAGTTAGCTAATTTATACTGAGCCTTCGCAGCTTGAAGTTCGAGTTTGTTAAATTTAAAAAAGTGTATTTAAAGAGCTACCCACCCACTCACACAAACACAATTATCACTAACCTGAGGTATCCTGGTCAAATAAACTTACCTTTGGTGTAGAGAAGAGAAGGCTCCACATTGAAACTAAGGTCTGATGTCTTCAAACAGCTCATTTAAAATGCCATTTCTTGTCTTAAAAAGGAATAATTCAAGGCCGATCCTGAAGGTTTCCTCAGATCTAAAGGGCAAGTTTAAAGAGCAGAACGTAATTACAAAAGACAAAAGAAAAAAACGCCATAAGAAAATCTTAACTTTGAATTTGTCCGCCATATTTCTCACTAATGGTTTTCAGACCCCTCTCTGCCAAATAATTACAGGAAGCAGGAAGCCCAAGCAAAGGACTATCCTTGATTCCGTGTTGCAGTCGCGTCGCTGTATAACTTTATAGTCTTCTTTAGTCCTCTTACAGTGCCTTTCACATAACTTTTGACGAGTGAGTTCCGAAGTCAAGGGCACCAGGACACGCCGTTGTGTGGGATGAGTTTTGTGTGGATTTACCACTGTATATTCAATGCTACGCGCTGGTCGAGACGTAGCAGTCGCGACAAGGTATTTGGCAATAGACTGCCGTCAATCAAAAAGGATATAAATAGTTATAGTACGTATTTTTGATTGACGGCTATTGCCAAATACGCTTGTCGCGACTGTTGTCTCGACCAGCACGTAGCATTGAATACAGTGGTAAATAATAAATAAGCCTTTAAACCTAAAAGTTGTACTTATCTGTTTTCGCCTGATATGCAGAAGGTTCTTGACCTTTATGGCCTCTGTTCCCAAGCGCCAAAGGCTGCTATTTAGGTTAGAAACTTGAAGTTTGGTTTCAAAGGTTTTTATATGGCTATTAACTATGGATATGGCCGACCTTTAGTAGTGAAGAATAAACATATAGCGGTCCAGTTGGGATATGCATCAAGCTCCAGGAGGGAAATCACCCGCCAGAACAACTCGATAGCTGGTCCCAACAAGACTTCTACGACCCTTTGCAAACGATGGTCATCATCCAGATCTTCAAAGGACAGACTGGGTACTTCTTTGAGACATCTTTGAAACAAAAGAGAACAGCCTGTATAACTTGACACAGATACTAATCCGGAGCAGTTTACCTCCCACGTCAGGCAGTGACTATCTGTTCACTGTTAATGGATGGTGTATGATACTGTAGTTGTGCAGTGATCTGTACACCGTGCAATGGATGGTGTATGATACTGTGGTTGTGCAGTGATCTGTTCACCGTGTAATGGATGGTGTATGATACT